>JAECUM010037508.1:0-64105 GCA_016617855.1 Megalonaias nervosa
TCTCTCTCTCTCTCTCTCTCTCTCTCTCTCTCTCTCTCTCTCTGCATGCATGTCAACTGACGTGCATTGTTGAGCTGGCACCTCAAGAATGAGATCCACCACCATTTTGCGTACGCGAACCGCTAGTAGATGCTCCTGCTTGGTAATACCAGTTACTATGGTTCGAGGCCAGCGAGAGCCAACGAGTCCTAGTAGTTAGTTTTGCCCTTGCGTGTTATGGTTCCAGTGACAGAAACCTCTTTACGTGTAAATGTACACCTGTTTTAATGTATAGTTTTGTCCTGAGAATGAATATTTGCAGTAACTTCACGAAACTAGCTGCGAAATACGTTTTAATAGGTTAACTCGCCAACGTTCAATTGTTTACATGTATGTACCTAATAACAAAATACATACCGTATGTATGTACTTACGCACGTACGTACGTATGTATGTATGTATGTATGTATGTATGTATGTATGTATGTATGTATGTATGTATGTATGTATATATGTATGTATGTATGTATGTACGTACGTACGTATGTATGTATGTATGTATGTATGTATGTATGTATGTATGTATGTATGTATGTATGTATGCATGTATGTATGTATGTACGTATGTATGTTTGTATGTATGTACGTACTTACGTCCATACGTATGCATGTATGTATGTATGTATGTATGTATGTATGTATGTATGTATGTATGTATGTATGTATGCAACATGTTTAAGATATTCCATAGAGTGCCTTTCTCAAACGCAGAATGCGCTGTAGCCAAATTTTGTACATGAAAGTTTAGACTTGCAAGTAAAACAAAATACCACATCTGGTATATCGTCTGTAATAAATAGGGTTTATATATGTATTATTCTATTTTCATTTTTTTTTTTTTTTTATTTTATCAGCAACATTTCAGCTTTGCACCTATTCGGCATCGGATTCCATGTTCGTTCCTACTTATAAAGATTGGCCTTGTCCATCTGGGTTGATCGATACCTCGTGTATCCCGGATGTCTCATCAACCTTTAAAGTCCCCTTAGACAAAATCCATTTAGGGGCCTGGATAGTGATTACGTGTTCGATTAAAGATCGACAGGCCACATGTGTGATCTGAGGGTTTAGCATGTTCAAGTTAAGTAATGACATCTCCAAAGATGGTGGATTCTTCTGCGTTGTACGTTTAACTGTTCAAAGACAACCCATAAATAACATATGAACTGTCCAGAGTACGTGATACCATTTAAATTATCAGAAACTGTTACAATCAACCATTAAAACAAATACTTTTTTCAAAGTCACTGATTGAATCATCACATAGTCCCCAAAGTAACTAATACAAGTTTTATATCGTGTAATTACAGTGGCATGGGCATTAGCGTTTACTAATTACTTCACTGCTAGATTATTATGGGTTTTTTAATTGATTAATGTATCTTTAACATTAGCATAAATATTTTCCTCACAAAATAAGTAAACTTGTTCACAATTTTTAAAAAATGCAAAATAAACATTTGTTTGAAAACGCGGAAGTTGGCAATGGACTGTTTTAATTAATGAATTCAATCGTCTAATCTGTAAATAACAAACACGTCATATGTACATGTATAAGATAACCAGTAAATTTAACTTATCGGATGGATTATCTTTTAGAAGTTAATAAATACATGATATTTTAATTTACTTTGCGTTTGGGGTCTAAACAAAATCATAAGGCATATTTTCCTGGGTTTTTTATTTTTTTTTTGACAAACAGTGCTAAATATACTTTTGTGTTACTTATACACAGTTTCACATATTTATGTACTAAGGATATACAAATATTGTATTGAATATTTAAGTCCGTTTATGTCCTTAAAATCTGAAACACGTGTATCGTGTTTTGAGGCAACTTACAATGACAGGACAAGAAATTCACTTTTTAAGTCATTAGGTGTTTGTTGCTCGTTCAAAAAGTTTCATCTATCAAATTCGATGCATTTTGCAATCTCAGCAACTTTTTATATTCATCATGTATCAATTAAGTTAATGTATGTTATGATGTATTGCAAATCAGCTAACTTACATTTGCATGAAATCCAGTGTCCATACAGTGGACTTGGCTGTCAGTCCTTTGGCAGTGTATATAGTGTATATTAAATGCCATACAGAAATCCTTGGTAGAAAATCTTTTTCTTTGGTGTGGGTCTTTTTAAACATATTTTCTTCGTTACATAGACGATTTGTTTCATTCTAAAACAAATATGTCTGTTTTATCAGAGAATATAAAAGAAGAATGCATTTAGATTCTAACATATTGATAATGCCTTCGCGTTAAGAAGCTTAACATATGCGATTGATTTTATGTTTAGGTGCTAAACGTCGTTTCAGTCTGCAACATTTTTCATGTAATTTTGTTTCTCCACAGGTAAATGGTGATATTTCTATTGGAGGATCCTACAAAGGCTATTCGGCATTTCTCGGTGTCAACTTTGAAAATTCGAAGGACAGTAACTCATAGAAAATCAGTTTCGGAACGCGCCAGTATATACGAGTACGTCCAGAGTCCATAGGTTTACGGGTCGTTTCCATTGAAGAAACTCTTGTGGACTTACATTCACCTAGGTTTGTTCGCGGAGAACAATGTCATGGTGCATTTTATATGGTGGCGCCACAAGCCACACGTAAATCACTGCGAATGAACAGTAACGCTTCTAAGACATTGTAATAAATTTGGAGTATGCGCATTTTGTTATAGCTCCCCGTTTTAAGGAATTCTTAGCTTTTTGTAATAACTTGTTGGATTATTGGAACTAGGTCCAATGAAAATATTCCTTAGCCCGAAATAATTAGCCAGTTATTAGGAGCAAACTTCACGAGTGAAGTGTTAGTGAGTTTCCATGATGCCATGGTTCACTTTGGTGAATTCAGGTCAGAGCCGCATGAGTGTCCCTGTCGTACCATAGTCACTATTAAAATATAGTGTTGTACGTTGGTGGTGTCACTGCTGTGGCAGTATTTACGGTAGGAGACCGGTAAATTACACAATGGAATCAACAAGAAGAGACTGGGCAGATAGCTTTTATGTCGCCTTGATGGCAAATGTCATGCAGTTTTACTGCAGAAGTGTTCCTTGAAACCATGCATTGACTGTCCTAAGGTGGCGTAGTTAAAATAGTTCCCAGTGTCAGGGGATAGCTGTATAGTTTCTACGGCGTGAACTACTGACGGTACGGAAACCTGATGAAGAGAAACCATGCAGATATGCGGTTAATATATAATTGGAAAGTTGTGAGATCTGTTGTCTTGCATTGATTAGAGTAAAATTTATGTATAGAATGGACTCGTCGGGATTTCTAATTTACAAATGAAGTTGTATGGAAGTCTTTGGACTATTGGGGTAAACTTATGACTTCTAGCGGAATCGCGTCAGGTTTTGACACCGCTCGGTCAAGCAAATACCCCTGGCTTGTAACAATATACTCAAATAAATGTTATGTAGTAGCCTAATCTATATTCGGACGTCTCCGTTACTTTTCGGATAAATTCTCCCCGGTTGTCTAATTTTTATATTGAGACTCTTGACTCTGCTATATAAACTGCTTTTCTTACATTTCTTTTCCACCCGCACTACTTAAAAATGGTAATATTTTCCTTTCTAAAAGATCTACATGCAACTATGGTAGAGTAGAGATGGTGCTACTATCGTCGTAAGTCGTTACACTTATTGGAATCAGCCCTGAATTTTGTTTCGTTTGAGAAAAAGTGGTGGATAAGTAGATATATGAGACAAAAGTGCATTCATTTGAGGCTCTGCGTATTAGTTTGAGTTGCTTTGAAAGAAAATTTCCAGTTACCAGTGTTTTTTGCTATCGTAGGCAGGGTAGATTTTCTTTTCCTTTTCCGGCGTGTTAGTCACTTCTCCGATGCGACATTGTTTTTTTTTTTATATGGGGATTGTTTTTATATGGGGTTCGTATATGTCATCATCATCGTCATCATCATCATCACCGCACTAATTATGATCCTTCCTATTGTGAGGTTTGCATCGTTGTCATCATTTAGATCCAAGAGCTCTAGACGACAACCTTGTCTATCTGTCCTTTTAGGCTTTGTGTAACCAGCATTGATCAGCAACCCTTTGGAATAATCCATAGAAATTTGACTGGTTAACTGCTTTCTAATGAATAGGTACCTGTCTGAAGGTTTATTCGTTCCACCTGCATTTTTACAGTTACAATCCTTTCTTGGGGATCATCTTTGATTTTCTAAATATAGCTACTTGTAACCTGCATAGCTCAAAAGCCGTGGAGTGTATCCTTATGAAGTTTGGTGTGAACATGTTCAAATATACATAAATGACCCTTTTAGGGTTTCGTTTCATCTACTTCCCTTTTTGTCATTGCTATAAGTGTCATGGGATCAGTTAGAGATTGTTTACATTGGTATTTAATTGTCACAGACTCATCTTAGCTTATAACTGTTTCAACATATTCCAATGCCGTTTGCTTTACAAATTATTTTATACAAATATGTTTATTAAGGTGTTTGTCTCTCCCATTTTCATTTTGGACACAGCTTTGTCTCAGTTTATATTTTATTTCAGTGCGGGATCCTTTGTGATAGTCATTGTCTTCATTATTATTATCATCATCACCAAGAATACATCTTACCAGGGAATTAAAGAAACCCGGTGACGAATAGTTCCTGCTAAACATATAATATTGCCGAAGGTTACTTGGCCAAAGTCAGCAGTAAGTAAACAAGCAAACAACGTCTAGAAAAGGTATATATATATATATATATATATATATATATATATATATATATATATATATATATATATATATATATATATATATACCATTTATGTTGTTTTTTCGGGTAACCTCCTCTCTCTCTCTCTTTCTCTCTCTCTTTTGATGTACATTGTGGAATCACTGTACGTAGTCTCCACGTATTTATATCTGACCTTACCTTCGTACTCAAAGGATGTTTCTGTGGGAAATTCTGTACAGATACAGAGATGAACCAGATATAAGTGAATTATGCGTATTGAAAGTACTAAGGAACACATATTTTAGTTGCATCAACCGAAAGAAAATCGCGAATGGAACTGATACGTCTCAGCTCCACATGTCTATTACATGTTGGTTTAATGAGAGCGTACTATCAAGAGGGAAACCTAGGTTTCATACTATCTGTGTAAATTTAATATTGGCACTGCTGATACATATTTTGTGAGGTAAAGGATGTGAATGAGAGAGTCTTTGCGTGGTGATCAGGATGGCTTCAGTTTTATCATCATTCATCTGTAGCTTTTTACATGTCATTGATTACTTCACATCGCAAATGCACCTCTTTACGCCTTGGATGGTAGCCTGAGCTTCAGCTGGTTAGCTAGATTTGTATATTTGAGTGTCATCCGTGTACAACTGGTTAGAAACCGAATTTTAATCTATGACACTTAAGAGCAGTTTAATGTATAGAATAAAGAGAAAGGGGACGATAACACGGCCTTGTGGAACACCGAAACGTAGATGGACTTGGTTGTAATGTTTTCCATTTACGGACATTATTTTTGTCCTGTTGACTAAATAAAACTTGAACCGTAGTAAGGCTGTATCGTGAATACCAAATGCATGCTGGAGACGGTAAAGTAATATATAATGATCGGTTTTGTCCAATGCCTCAGACAAGTCAAGGACAGAGAGGACTGTAATTTTTCCACTATCCAAAGCAGATAGACGGTCGTCAACTACTCTCAGAAGGGCAGTTTCGGTACTGTGAGCAATATTCAGACTGTACATTGCTATAAAACTGAATTCAAATGAGATACAAGTTGGTATAGAAAAACTTTTCCTAAGATTTTTTAAATGGATGAGAGGTTAGAAACGGGTCGGTAGTTATATAAATCGTTTGGGTCAAGAGTCAGTTTCTTCAGCAAGAGGTTTAACAATGGCAGTTTTGAAAAACGATGGGAATTCCCCGGATGAGAGAGAGGTATTGACAACATCATCGGTTAGTGAAAGCAGTATTGATTCTAAACACTCGCGTAGCAACGATGTTTGAATCGGATCAAGTTCACATGACCTTGGGGTGCTCTTCATCACAATTGTATGTACCAAACCATAGAAACAGGTTCAAATATTGCTAAAGGTTGCCGTGTATATTCTGTATCATAATTGTATGGCGACGATGAGTCAACTGTAAATTGTGTTGCCAAGCTTAACTCTAACAGTTTGTCACAGAAGAAATTTGCAAACAGATCCGGAAGGTGGACCGAAGGAAAGGTCTTTGGAAGTGGTGTACATTTATTTCTTGACTTTAGCTTGTTCGTAATCTCGAAGAGCTCTTTGCAGCTGGAACTTTCTGTGATCTCAGTCCTGTAGTAGGCTGATTTTGCTGCACGAACTGTTTACGACATTCGTCTCAACAGCTTCACAGATCTACTTATGAATAGTGAGGCTGGTGTAAATCCAAATCCTTACAGTCTTACAGCGTTCTCCCTTAGCAGCGCGAAGCTGGTACCTAACACTACCATATCAAAGATAACACTTTTGAATTGATACTTTGCACTTGGTTCCTGGGGCACGTTTGTCAAGCAATAAACGTAAGTACTTGGCTAGTTGTAGTATAAGGAGGCAACGAATTTCTCCAGGTTGCTTGAATGTCATGCATTATTTGGGTCTACTTACCACACGGTGGTTTCTCTTAGTAGCAGACACAGATGGAGAGTTAGGGACTGAAAAGTTATGATGGCATGTGACGCAGAGGTGATCTGATGCACGTTCATGGGTCACTAGTGAAGTCTGTAGAATATTATCATCAGGTCTATGAAGAATCCAGTCTAAAATATGATCATGTTCATGTTTGGGTTGGCTAACTGACTTTTTGAACCTGCAAATGTGAATTGAATCTACGATTTTGATGTGTATGGATTTCCAGTGCAATCAAAGTGAAGGATAAAAATCTCCAAGAATAATCAGGTTACTGCTATCGATTTTCCATACTCCAAGAATAATCAGGTTACCGCTATCGATTTTCCGTACTCCAAGAATAATCAGGTTACAGCTATCGATTTTCCATACTCCAGGAGGTTAGGAGATTCAGTCAGCCTGTTATTTTCATCTAGGAGGAGGGTATAAAAAATGGACTGACTTTTGTTCCATTGTGAGTGAGGTTTAAACCAGTTCAAACGATGCGTACTCGAAATTGAAGTTGAAGTGAAGTTAAGGTGGTGAATTGCAGAGCGTTTGCGATGACAGCAATTCCGCCTCCGCTGGAGTGGCGTGGGAACGACTTCATAGAGTAACCGGATGGTGTTAGATCCACACACTTTGGCTCATCGCCTAATTTTCTAGCCTTGTTTCTGTTAGGGAAAAGACCTCAATATCTTGACCGTTGATGAAGGTAATTCTTTTTATACGCCTTTCCAGTGGTCATACTGACTGGGCGATGAAGAATGCAATGCGCACTGGTTGGTCAGACTTAAAAGGTTGTCAAGTTTTCAAAATGCTGTGAAGGAAAGGGTGAAATGGAGAAACTGGAATTTTTCTTCCTGTTCTACGCCGGTCGCCTTTGACACAACGTTTCATTTTTCTTTGCCGTTCGCATTTAAACAAAGAGGAATGTAGTCCAAGGTTGTTACGTCTAGCGCGCACTGCAGTGTATTATCGAATGCCATGGAGTTCTTATTTAGTGCAATTAATGAGGATCAATCTTAGCATAAACGAGTCGACTCGCGAGTAAAACGTAGTAACATCATGTTCAAAACAAAAGACGGTTGTAATATAAGTGGGGCAAAACGATACTGGAAAAAGTCTAATAGTTCTTTTTCCAAAAACCAGTAAATGAAGAAATACATTCCAACAGAAGAGCTAATGCATGATGAAATCACTAATTAGATGAATACAGTCAACAAACACATATGTCATAAAAACTTGGCACAAAATACAGAGAAGCTGCCTCAAGCCTGTTAAGTTCTGGCAACCATTCTAATTTACCTTAGACAAGCATTACTGACACTTTTGTGTAAAATTCAAGCAAAGTTTCATAGTTGATGTTAATACTACTTCACTTTGGTTTTCAAGCATTGAAATCAATCCGGTTAGGTTTCTTTACATATAGCATTAAAACGTAAAACTGCTTATTTTTCGCGAATGTATTAAACTTCATCTTTCAAAGTTCTGTTGTCCCAGCTATTGTAGAAGGTTGGTGGGGTGGTGACGC
This sequence comes from Megalonaias nervosa, assembly GCA_016617855.1. Classification (NCBI taxonomy): domain Eukaryota; kingdom Metazoa; phylum Mollusca; class Bivalvia; order Unionida; family Unionidae; genus Megalonaias; species Megalonaias nervosa. The sequence continues at coordinate 8,197 of JAECUM010037508.1, forward strand.
ACAAGCGTACGAACGTAGGGCGGGAGTTACAAAAGTGAACGCTGTGCAAGGGGATCAGGTGTTCAAACGAACCCACTTTCGCGCACGAACCCCCTCTATCTCTATCAGTCCATCTAGTTCTTTCTATGAATATATCTGTCTCCATTAACCACCGCATCACATTAATTATAACATGTACTCTCTCTCTCTCTCTCTCTCTCTCTGCGGAGTACCTGCACACATACACACAGTCGTTATCACACCGCATAAAATAAATTTGTAAAAATATGTACAAGAGTATAGAGAAAGGCCGTTTCTAGACCATTAGTATACTCACGATATCTGGCTTATATTTTTAAGCTTTATTTTGCCGTTTTAAAGCCTCCTTCTTAAGTTTTTTTGATAACCCTATATAAGAGGTCCTTGCTACGCCTAACATTTATTACTGATTTATTTCCATCCCTAAAGAATTTTTTGTTTTACAATAATGTAAATAGCTAAATAACCCATCCTCCAGATTGACTGTACTTGTAAATGGCTCAGCGGCCTTTCTCTATACTACTATAAAAATCAATAATGTTAGAAGCAGTATTAAATGGTTCTATAAGGTTTTATTATCACCGTAATAATTATATTTTATTCTGACTAGGACAATTTTGTTTTATAATAAACCAACAGGAATGATCTAATATTGATTTATAAGGAAGTAGCTACTTAACTTAAAAGTGATTTTATACTAGTAAGGCTCTATTTACAAAGCTTTATATAAATTAGTATCTGGTTTACTATACAGCTATTTATTTATACAACAGACACTTCTATCATAATTCTTCTGAAAACGATATCAGTCTAAATAATATTCTAATAGTTCCTGTATAAATTAATCAGATACAAATATGATGTCCATACCTACGGTTATAAATTAGTATCTGGTTTACTATACAGCTATTTATTTATACAACAGACACTTCTATTATCATCCTGATCAATTCTACTTAAAACGATATCAGTCCAAATAATATTCTAATAGTTCTTGTATAAAAGAATCAGATATAAGTATCCTTTCCATATCTACAACTACTTCTACAGAATAAAATCTATATCAGTATAAGTCTTATAATGTCCTAACGCTAACGTGTTAACTCCATCCTCACACCACCTTTTATCATCAAAATTGGTTAACCCCTGCTTGATAACCTGATCAATATTTACTTGATGTTTGTACGATCTGAACGAAACCATCTCAGCAGTATGTTTCTTATTGTTAAATAAAACGTCCTTGTAGTCGTTGAAGGATATATTTGTCTCTACAACACACTTCTTTACTCCTTTTGCTTTTTTAGACTCCTTACCATCGTCTACATGAACGGCATACATTTTACTCCTTAACCCAATAAACTCCGCTACTGGTGTAAAGCAAAACTCGTCTTTCATCTTACCCATAACTTTTTTGTTAGTAGGGTCGTGGAATTTATTTTCTTTAGGAACATCTGCTAAATCAAATTCATCTTTATGATCAAAGATATCCTGATAGACATCTTCTGCAAATATTTCATAAACCAGTGAGTCGGTGTCTGTAAATAATAGATTAGACTTAGGCCAGATTTTCTTGGCAAAACCATAATGGAAATCATACATAAGCCACTTCGATGTCTCCAATACTGTAGCACCGACGAAGATAGGTTTATTTAATACTAGATTAGATTTATGTTTCTTGACCATTACAACATCATTACAAATAGGTATAATACCAGCAAATCTCTCTGACGCGACTAATTTACTACAACGCTTTTGTGAAATTACAATTTCAATATCGACGCGGTTAAATATATTCTCCATGGTCTTGCCAAATACAGAGTTATTCATTAATTTAAAAAAGTCTTTTTCAAAATCTGTAGTTGCTTTTGTTCTCATATCATTATTAAATTTAATATAGTCAGCCATCCAGAAAGACTGTTCAATCATCAACACGCGATGAATCTTAATTACCTTTAGACCGTGATCGACTGCTTGCTTGAGGTTTCTATAGTGCGTAACATAATTACGCTTATTTAATAAATTAGGCACTAGCTTCTCGATGATACACGGTTTTCCAACGCGATTATGCAACTGTGTAGAAGATAAAAGTGAGTCATCGATAACCATTTTCTCTGGTAGAAACGGATAGTCGTTATGTAAATCATGTAGTTCTTCAGGATAATCCACATCAACCTCAACGTAGAATGAAAACATCGAGTTTGTAAGGTCCTCAGTTAAATTATTTGTATATTCGAGAAATCTTTCTACAGTGGTCCATCCTACACACCTGACTGGCATAGCCTGACACATCGCCCAGGAATACAGACCGTTCTTATCCAAATAAATTATATAACACGAAGGCTTCTCAGAATCAAACTTACTTAAGTATTTATTATTAGCTAATGCGTGTTTCTTACTAATAACGCTAATACCGCCTCTTATAGATTTACTGATAAAATTATAATAATCAATATTTCCATCAGTAATTAATTCTATCTTGGCTTTAGTTAATTTAAAAAGCGCATCCCACGACAAACCTGGTGAGGAGAAATACCAAGCGGGGTCTAATTTATATTTATTAATACTAGTTAGACGGAAACTTCTAAAAATGTCATCCAATAACAGAACATCTTGAATAAGATAGATATCCAGATAATCACCAATAGTTTGACAATTAAATCTATTCCAAACTTCATTTGCATGATCAAAATCCTTATCAGATATATTTTCGTTGCTCAGCGATGAGTAAAACTGATCCTTATTCGGTAATGATGTTTCATCGAGTTTTCTAAAATCATCAAGATACTCATAAGGGAAAATACCTTTCTGTCTCATTAACATTACTGTGTCATCAAAATATTCTGCAAGTGAGGGGAACTCAGCACAGTTTTTAGCTAAAGCATCTAACGACGACGGCATAAACTGCATACTGTCGATAAATCTTAAGGATCCAACAGTTAATGACATTACTTTTTCTGCATTATTGGGGATACAGTCAATCTTTTGGTTATTACATAACCTTACAACATCGGGATGACCTAATGCCCTTATAATAAAATGACTGTCATACCCTCTGAAGTTGTGGGCGATACAGGGTATAAACTTTAGTGCGTGGAATTTCAGATTACAGTAATTATGTGCGGCTCCACGATACTGCCCACTGAGGTGGCAATGGTCATGTACACGTTCACCAACACTACCAGCTGGAGCGGCGTTATCAAACTCCTTTTCACAAATATGACAGATAGAAGCTGTATTATGGTTGTTCTGTTGTTCTGGCGTTAGTGTAATCATATCAGCTACTTTACTAAGTCTATTATTGATTTTAACAGCTTCAGCAAACAGATTTTTCAACAACCACACAGCAGGATCTTCTTCATCTATACTTCTATGACTTTTTAGTAATCCACCAAAATTCTTTATCCACGACATAAGTTTCTTATATCGAAGTAAATTAATTGTTCTCGGCCCAGCTAACGGTGATATACGTAAAGGAAATATTTTCTTGTTCTCATCGAGTCCGTAGACATTAATACCATTAACAATTAATTCTCTATTCTGATTTTCTATTTTACCTATTTCTTTTATATCTGTTGGGAAACTAACTCCGGTTAGATTCAGTCTACTAACATATTGTTGATAATTACTAACTCGATTAGCGTGATGAGATGCGGGGAATAATGCGGCTAAAATACTCCACATAACGCATTTATTATCGTCACTGACTACATTAATACAACAGTGAGTCTTTTTGATCTTATCAGGTAGTTCTACAAACTTACCATCACGAAGAGGATTAAATTTATGTACATCGATCAATAAATCAATTATACCGTCAAATACCCAACCAGATCCTTTTTCAGTAAATTCATCAAGTTGTTTATCATAGTTCTGTACAATTTTATCTACAAGCTCATCAATATCATAATCAGGCTCATCTACACGTAATAAGTAATGTTGTTCTTGTTCTTTCTGTTTTAGATGATGCATTATACCAGTGGCAACATCTTCCGCATCAGCGTTTTTAAATATTTTGATCATATTTGATTCGAAGTATGATTCTGATAATTCTTCGTCTACGGGACGTTTCAACAGCGCGTGTACTCTGATAATGATTTTAACTGTTCCATCATTGTGCTGGATAAATTTAATTATATCTTTAAGTATTTCATGTAATGGTCTGAAATGATCATTAATGCGGATTTTATATGTTTTATTATAACCATCAAACGATGATTGAGTGACTTCTACAGTCAACTTCGATCTGTCTTCATAAATTTTCTTAATAGAATCCTGCAGTTGCTCTAGATCAGCATTGGATTTAGGGTATTTTACTGTCTTGCCTGTTAATGATTTATACTCATCCATAAGTCGTTTTACATCAATATTACGTGTTTTCCTAGTTGGTTTTCCAGGAGCCTTACTCAACCTCATTTCTTCATATACCACAGACATTAATAATTTTTGACGTTCAATTTCCTTTTCCTGTTTTAATCGATCAACTTCGCTTTTTAATCTTTCTAAGTCGTAATTGGATTTTGGATATCCAATAGATTTTCCAGAGAGACTTTCATAGTCGGTCATCACCTTCTTGGCTGTTTGTGAACGTGTGAAATGCGTTCTCTGCATGATTATATAATAATATTACATAAAATTTATCTAATTAAAATTATTTGTCTAAAAAACTGATATGATTTAAAGATAAAATATTTATAAAAATATAATAATGCCATTCTCACGAGGGCAGAATTACTGTAAATATCTACCTCAGGGATCAATTGAACTCTGTAACAGACGATGTTACGAAGAATACTGCAGTATTCACAAACAGTCAATAAAAAGAGGAGTAAAAGAACCAAAACCATGTCTGAGCTGCAGTGCTGGACTAAGAGGTAAATCCGATCTATGCTATAGATGTGGTGGTAAAAATAATCGTGCAGTTGTATATTATTATAAAACGAGATCATCACAACATAGAGTATATAAACAACAACCACCTACAATCGAGGATTTTCTTTGTGTCATCTAAAATTGAATCACTGTTTATTGTATGAATCATGAACAAATCTGAAGAAGAAGATTACATTAATATTCTGAAAAAGTACTTAGATTTATTAAAACAACTACGGGATTTACAGGAAAAAATAAAATATATAGAAAAGATCATTTGCGATAATTGTCGTTCAAAATACTCGAGCAGAAATAAATAAATAATTAAATAATAAATAATTATATATAATTCTGATAGTCTGTTGAGTCAAATCTGGAGTCAGGTTCAATTATAGATAATTCAGTCGTTCATCAAATAAATAATTATTTTTTCTGTCATTAAATTAATGATACATAGATAATATAATGGCAATATCAGTAAATGATCTACTTGCATTAAATATACTAAACAAACATACTGGACCAGACAATTATTTCAAGGACGCGTTGATTCAAGGAATAAATGGTAATAAGTATTATATACCTCCACTTGATTCTCAGTTGACCTTTAAAATCATCAACAATAAGATTGAGCCGGTTATCGGTAAAGTCACTGATTTAACTGAATTTTCATTAATAAAGATCAGCGAGGAGTTTAGTGAAGTATTTGATCTAAGATTCAATTTACTATGTAAGTCTGTTGTTGATATAGAGACTATCTTAGGTCGTTCAATGGTTGAAGAAGAAATAAAGGCAAAGAAGATCGTTGATGATTTATTGTTGTGCAACTCGACTAAAACATCTACATTAGATGAAGTTGAAGCAGATAAAAAGGAAATAATTACTGGAGGACGATTGCGAGGACGACCACCAAGACAGAAATAATTAACTAGAAATAATGTTTTTTTTTGTTGTAAATTACAGATTTGTAAATATTTTTGTGAATCAGAGTACCTATTTACCCACCAGAATGAGAAAATCTATAACTTTTTATGAAGCATAATTTTTACCACCACATCTATAGCATAGATCGGATTTACCTCTTAGTCCAGCACTGCAGCTCAGACATGGTTTTGGTTCTTTTACTCCTCTTTTTATTGACTGTTTGTGAATACTGCAGTATTCTTCGTAACATCGTCTGTTACAGAGTTCAATTGATCCCTGAGGTAGATATTTACAGTAATTCTGCCCTCGTGAGAATGGCATTATTATATTTTTATAAATATTTTATCTTTAAATCATATCAGTTTTTTAGACAAATAATTTTAATTAGATAAATTTTATGTAATATTATTATATAATCATGCAGAGAACGCATTTCACACGTTCACAAACAGCCAAGAAGGTGATGACCGACTATGAAAGTCTCTCTGGAAAATCTATTGGATATCCAAAATCCAATTACGACTTAGAAAGATTAAAAAGCGAAGTTGATCGATTAAAACAGGAAAAGGAAATTGAACGTCAAAAATTATTAATGTCTGTGGTATATGAAGAAATGAGGTTGAGTAAGGCTCCTGGAAAACCAACTAGGAAAACACGTAATATTGATGTAAAACGACTTATGGATGAGTATAAATCATTAACAGGCAAGACAGTAAAATACCCTAAATCCAATGCTGATCTAGAGCAACTGCAGGATTCTATTAAGAAAATTTATGAAGACAGATCGAAGTTGACTGTAGAAGTCACTCAATCATCGTTTGATGGTTATAATAAAACATATAAAATCCGCATTAATGATCATTTCAGACCATTACATGAAATACTTAAAGATATAATTAAATTTATCCAGCACAATGATGGAACAGTTAAAATCATTATCAGAGTACACGCGCTGTTGAAACGTCCCGTAGACGAAGAATTATCAGAATCATACTTCGAATCAAATATGATCAAAATATTTAAAAACGCTGATGCGGAAGATGTTGCCACTGGTATAATGCATCATCTAAAACAGAAAGAACAAGAACAACATTACTTATTACGTGTAGATGAGCCTGATTATGATATTGATGAGCTTGTAGATAAAATTGTACAGAACTATGATAAACAACTTGATGAATTTACTGAAAAAGGATCTGGTTGGGTATTTGACGGTATAATTGATTTATTGATCGATGTACATAAATTTAATCCTCTTCGTGATGGTAAGTTTGTAGAACTACCTGATAAGATCAAAAAGACTCACTGTTGTATTAATGTAGTCAGTGACGATAATAAATGCGTTATGTGGAGTATTTTAGCCGCATTATTCCCCGCATCTCATCACGCTAATCGAGTTAGTAATTATCAACAATATGTTAGTAGACTGAATCTAACCGGAGTTAGTTTCCCAACAGATATAAAAGAAATAGGTAAAATAGAAAATCAGAATAGAGAATTAATTGTTAATGGTATTAATGTCTACGGACTCGATGAGAACAAGAAAATATTTCCTTTACGTATATCACCGTTAGCTGGGCCGAGAACAATTAATTTACTTCGATATAAGAAACTTATGTCGTGGATAAAGAATTTTGGTGGATTACTAAAAAGTCATAGAAGTATAGATGAAGAAGATCCTGCTGTGTGGTTGTTGAAAAATCTGTTTGCTGAAGCTGTTAAAATCAATAATAGACTTAGTAAAGTAGCTGATATGATTACACTAACGCCAGAACAACAGAACAACCATAATACAGCTTCTATCTGTCATATTTGTGAAAAGGAGTTTGATAACGCCGCTCCAGCTGGTAGTGTTGGTGAACGTGTACATGACCATTGCCACCTCAGTGGGCAGTATCGTGGAGCCGCACATAATTACTGTAATCTGAAATTCCACGCACTAAAATTTATACCCTGTATCGCCCAGAACTTCAGAGGGTACGACAGTCATTTTATTATAAGGGCATTAGGTCATCCCGATGTTGTAAGGTTATGTAATAACCAAAAGATTGACTGTATCCCCAATAATGCAGAAAAAGTAATGTCATTAACTGTTGGATCCTTAAGATTTATCGACAGTATGCAGTTTATGCCGTCGTCGTTAGATGCTTTAGCTAAAAACTGTGCTGAGTTCCCCTCACTTGCAGAATATTTTGATGACACAGTAATGTTAATGAGACAGAAAGGTATTTTCCCTTATGAGTATCTTGATGATTTTAGAAAACTCGATGAAACATCATTACCGAATAAGGATCAGTTTTACTCATCGCTGAGCAACGAAAATATATCTGATAAGGATTTTGATCATGCAAATGAAGTTTGGAATAGATTTAATTGTCAAACTATTGGTGATTATCTGGATATCTATCTTATTCAAGATGTTCTGTTATTGGATGACATTTTTAGAAGTTTCCGTCTAACTAGTATTAATAAATATAAATTAGACCCCGCTTGGTATTTCTCCTCACCAGGTTTGTCGTGGGATGCGCTTTTTAAATTAACTAAAGCCAAGATAGAATTAATTACTGATGGAAATATTGATTATTATAATTTTATCAGTAAATCTATAAGAGGCGGTATTAGCGTTATTAGTAAGAAACACGCATTAGCTAATAATAAATACTTAAGTAAGTTTGATTCTGAGAAGCCTTCGTGTTATATAATTTATTTGGATAAGAACGGTCTGTATTCCTGGGCGATGTGTCAGGCTATGCCAGTCAGGTGTGTAGGATGGACCACTGTAGAAAGATTTCTCGAATATACAAATAATTTAACTGAGGACCTTACAAACTCGATGTTTTCATTCTACGTTGAGGTTGATGTGGATTATCCTGAAGAACTACATGATTTACATAACGACTATCCGTTTCTACCAGAGAAAATGGTTATCGATGACTCACTTTTATCTTCTACACAGTTGCATAATCGCGTTGGAAAACCGTGTATCATCGAGAAGCTAGTGCCTAATTTATTAAATAAGCGTAATTATGTTACGCACTATAGAAACCTCAAGCAAGCAGTCGATCACGGTCTAAAGGTAATTAAGATTCATCGCGTGTTGATGATTGAACAGTCTTTCTGGATGGCTGACTATATTAAATTTAATAATGATATGAGAACAAAAGCAACTACAGATTTTGAAAAAGACTTTTTTAAATTAATGAATAACTCTGTATTTGGCAAGACCATGGAGAATATATTTAACCGCGTCGATATTGAAATTGTAATTTCACAAAAGCGTTGTAGTAAATTAGTCGCGTCAGACAGATTTGCTGGTATTATACCTATTTGTAATGATGTTGTAATGGTCAAGAAACATAAATCTAATCTAGTATTAAATAAACCTATCTTCGTCGGTGCTACAGTATTGGAGACATCGAAGTGGCTTATGTATGATTTCCATTATGGTTTTGCCAAGAAAATCTGGCCTAAGTCTAATCTATTATTTACAGACACTGACTCACTGGTTTATGAAATATTTGCAGAAGATGTCTATCAGGATATCTTTGATCATAAAGATGAATTTGATTTAGCAGATGTTCCTAAAGAAAATAAATTCCACGACCCTACTAACAAAAAAGTTATGGGTAAGATGAAAGACGAGTTTTGCTTTACACCAGTAGCGGCGTTTATTGGGTTAAGGAGTAAAATGTATGCCGTTCATGTAGACGATGGTAAGGAGTCTAAAAAAGCAAAAGGAGTAAAGAAATGTGTTGTAAAGACAAATATATCCTTCAACGACTACAAGGACGTTTTATTTAACAATAAGAAACATACTGCTGAGATGGTTTCGTTCAGATCGTACAAACATCAAGTAAATATTGATCAGGTTATCAAGCAGAGGTTAACCAATTTTGATGATAAAAGGTGGTGTGAGGATGGAGTTAACACGTTAGCGTTAGGACATTATAAGACTTATACTGATATAGATTTTATTCTGTAGAAGTAGTTGTAGATATGGAAAGGATACTTATATCTGATTCTTTTATACAAGAACTATTAGAATATTATTTGGACTGATATCGTTTTAAGTAGAATTGATCAGGATGATAATAGAAGTGTCTGTTGTATAAATAAATAGCTGTATAGTAAACCAGATACTAATTTATAACCGTAGGTATGGAAATCATATTTGTATCTGATTAATTTATACAGGAACTATTAGAATATTATTTAGACTGATATCGTTTTCAGAAGAATTATGATAGAAGTGTCTGTTGTATAAATAAATAGCTGTATAGTAAACCAGATACTAATTTATATAAAGCTTTGTAAATAGAGCCTTACTAGTATAAAATCACTTTTAAGTTAAGTAGCTACTTCCTTATAAATCAATATTAGATCATTCCTGTTGGTTTATTATAAAACAAAATTGTCCTAGTCAGAATAAAATATAATTATTACGGTGATAATAAAACCTTATAGAACCATTTAATACTGCTTCTAACATTATTGATTTTTATAGTAGTATAGAGAAAGGCCGCTGAGCCATTTACAAGTACAGTCAATCTGGAGGATGGGTTATTTAGCTATTTACATTATTGTAAAACAAAAAATTCTTTAGGGATGGAAATAAATCAGTAATAAATGTTAGGCGTAGCAAGGACCTCTTATATAGGGTTATCAAAAAAACTTAAGAAGGAGGCTTTAAAACGGCAAAATAAAGCTTAAAAATATAAGCCAGATATCGTGAGTATACTAATGGTCTAGAAACGGCCTTTCTCTATACTACTACAAGAGCTCATGTGTTCTCCTTTGAAGTTGGGATGAGGGTGCATCAGTCACACATTGGATTTGCATCTAGGGGCAGAGATCTGAGAGAGAGAGAGAGAGTATTGGTCCTATAGTCTAATTCGTTAATATTAACTTTTCCAGAAAGGCATATAGTTTGTAACAGTTATTTTATCTGTTTGGTCTGGTACATGTCTTATATCTTCATTTTGAAAGTGCTGTATTGATTTATTGCAATCCCATTCCAGCAGTGAATTATCCAATAAAAGAATAAGTGATAATATTTGACGACGTCTGATAATATTACATTTAAAGATCAGTAATATAGCGTTGTTATTATGTCATTCGAAGTGACCTTTTGCAAAAAGGGAATGCTCTGTTACAGAAATGATGGCCTTCCGAAAGAGCCATTAGTTTTCCCAAGTGATCACCCTTTGTACCTATTCCAATACATCAGGGATGCCAGATGATATTCGGGATGAATGTTGTGGAGGAGTCTGCTGTCTTCAACACTGAAAACTTCTTCGATAACGACGAACTTCATCGTGCTCACCCATATACTAACACGACACCTATTTCCAGCCTCCATCATCGGATGAAAAACAAATATACATCTGACTTAATTACAATTTTTTTCATTCCTTTTTTTCTTTCGTTCATTCTTCACACCTCATTAGAAATCATTTGACTCCCCCGCACCCGATCGTGTTTTATGTACCGTATGATTTAGTCAGACTCTCTATATGTGTACCAGTCTGGCTACCCTCATATCGAAGAAGAATTTAGGAAAATAGTACATTTTGTGTTTTTCGATGGGTGGGTGGTTACAGATATTACGCTTAGTTAGCAAAACTGGTTCTTTGCAGAAAGAATGTATGTAATGGTTGCCGCCTAAAACGGGGTGTTTCATATTGGATGAATACTAGAGCACGTGCAACTTGAACGCAGAGGCAGTGCTACAGGCTGCGTTTGTAATGCGTGTGTTCCGGTGTTTATTCGCTTGAGCCGTGAAGTTGCGGGTACTAAGCTACTGACACATATAGATATATAATTAGTATAATAATGTAAATAAATATAATATTTTTTCTTCAAATTACATGTTCCACATATTTCCTGTAGAAAAATTTAATGCGTGCTTCTATTGCACTACTTCATCCATTGATACAAACCTCAGATAAAGGGAAAAGTACGTTTACGACCTCCAACCAATGAGTTGCAACGGAGTCAATGGAGAGAAGGCACTTGTTCATGAAATTCACTTTCACTCATTCAGAAAGGCTGGCATTAGCGTTGAACGGATTCAATCTGTTACCTAACGGACCAACATCCAGACAGTGTCGTTAGCGTTGTGGAATAAAAGTGTGTGAAAATCATTGGGTGCACAAGCCATTGTATTCTCGGACTATTGAGTAAATAAGATTGCATTTCTACAATTGTTTTACTGCGAGCCCTAGGAAATATCCACTTTTTCAAGTATAAGAGAAAAAAAAATTATAGTATTGTTTTTTGATTCAAATATGTACATCAATTTTAAGACTTTTAAGGTTTGGACACGAACGTGTCTCACGCGACCGTGTTAAGCAATTTAATAGCCACGATAAGCACATACAATGCTGAAATCCTAAAGCGATGCTATAGTAGAGGCTTCTGTCTGAAAGCCGCAATGCTACGCGCGAACAATCCCTGTTTAACACACCATCATTTCATGCTCTTGGACCAGGACGGGCACATGTTAGATTTCCGTGTTGAGATCTTGAAATTACACCTGTACATTAGAGATCGACCTAATATTTAATAAAATGACGGTTGTACGTAGACATGTGATACTTGTGCGTGTTGTCAACCTGAGTAAACCCTGCTATGTGACGAAATGGTCTCGGTAATGTTGCCCGGTAGTTGTGTACAGGCACATCAAAGGTGTTCAAGGCCTTATCTTCACGCGTGTCATCAAAAGCTAAACAAGTCGCAATGCGAGTCACTGACAGAATCCTAGTCATTGCAGCGGATCTGCTGAAAACTTTGGGATTGCAAGCAGGTAAATAGACTCGAGATCTGTTACAAACCTTGTTGAAATAAAACTCTATTTTCAAGAAGAAAAGAAACACAATATTAAAAATACTGAACCAGTAATTTCTAGTGTTATGTATATGTAATTTAATTACTTGTTTGTTAGTTTAAAATTTAAAAAAAATTTCATTTTAGTCCATTACATGTTATTGTAATGTTAATTTTGTCTACTGGATTTGATAATATTTTAGAAATTCAGTTCAGTTCTGTTTGACCTGGTAAACAGCCAGTGGTTGAAACATTGTATCTATTTGCTGACCTTGATTCAGAAATCAGATAGAGTTTGGAGTAAACAACATTTTTTTTTATTTTAAATTTTTGTTTTTCAGAGTAAGAACCAATGATTTTAGCTAAGGCCATACCTAGCGTACGTGATAATAGGCATGTAATGTTTTTACTTTGTTTTAAAGAGGTGATCACGTGACCCTCATATGGGAATCTGTTTGCGTTTTAGATAGTCTTATAATTCAATGTTATAAGAATAAATAGCCAGTTGTGCTTTAAACCTTTGAAGCTCAAAGGTGTTTTGTTGTGACCAGTTTGAGTTGATTTTTTTTTTCTTTTTTTTCTTTCTGTTTTTGAATTAATGATTCGTTTCCCTGGAAATATATATAAGTGCTCCTTACAGAATACTTGGACAAAGACGTTAATTGAAAATTATTCGGAATTCCAAATTGGAATAATATTTTCTGTGTTTCAACAAGGAACTGTTGACACGGCAACACTTTGAAGGATATCGAGGACGTCATCGCCTTCCATCTTGAATTTCATCGGGATTCGAAGTGTGATTCATTTAGGACTTTTCATTGATAGGACTTATATTTTTTAATTTTTGGATTAATTTTGGATTTGATTCGTAAACCGTAAGTCCTTTTTCTCATTTTTACCTTGTTTTTCTAGGGAAATAAATTATTTTGTTAGATTTTACAAAGCTTGTTGTCTTCCCTCTTTCCTTGTTACTTTTGTACGAGCCTAAACACGTAACACTAGTCTTTAGCCAAAATCGTCAAGAACAGAAGAATTAGTATGTGTGTGTAAATGTCAGTATTACCAAAGTATTTGCTTTAAACAATATTTTGTATTTAAAAACAATAATAAATATCAGAATATATTCTAGATCAAGATATTGAAACCATAATGTAAATAAAACTTAATGTTCAACAACTAGACATATTATATACTTATAATAAAAATAAAAAATATCTTAGCTTCAGATGTTTCGTTTTTGACTGAATATACATTCTTACCGGCCATAAAAATGTGTCTCCTTTTGACACCACCAACATTTTTAAAATCAAAATTATTGAAATTGTAATTTTCAATATCAGCCTTATTAGCGACCTGTTTCAGATACGTCCTAGAAAATAAATCATTCTTTTGTACAAAACTGATGCAGCTAGAATAATTTTTGTGGAGTAAAGTAGACCTTGGTTCGGGGGTTTTACTGCTGGATAAGTTATCAGAACGCTCTTTTACAAACTGCAACTGTACAAATCAAACCTTTTATAAATTGTACAACATTTTATCATTACTGGTTGCATCTATAATAAACATTGTCATTTGTTTTCAGGAACGATTACTTCTTTCGAAAAAAGTATAAGTTGATTCTGCCCCAAACATCAGCAGTCAACCACGGCAACTAGCTGATATGAGTAGCATTTATAATATTTAACAAGTAATGCGTTTTCTATGAAACTGGTTGACATTGTAGTTTGCATCTGAGAGGTCTCAAAATACTTTGGCATGAGCTATTGGCCTCGTTATATTCATAATGATAAAATGTAATAATATACTCCGACCTTTGCTTTCTGTGCTTTGCTTTGCTTTTTTTTTCTTTCGTTTTCTTTTGCAATGATCATACACTACTTTCAAGAATAATCTCAGGACACCATCCAGTAAGCGCACAGTCGTGTACAGATAATACAAAAAAATGAAGATTACATCTCCTTTGATAATCTAAGGTACATTCAAAATACATGAAGTGTGAAGCTAATAGGTGTGTAAATATGTAAATAAATAAAATCATTTCAATTGCTAAAAGAAAATCAGATAATACAGTAAACGGTTCTTAATTGGAAACTTAGGAGTTTCGTATTCGGATGCGCAATAACGTCGACAAATTGTAAGTTGCCGCTGTAAATACATCCACATGGTTTTATATAACAATAGTACTTCTGGGACAAATTGCTGATTAACTAACCAGACTTTACTTATACATACTGGAGTTCGTAGCTAGACCTGCCAAATAACGCTTAATGTTCCAGGTACGATTTGATAATTCTGTTTGCCTTTTCCGAACAGTTCGTATTTCATTTTTTCTCGCGATATTCGGTTTTGTGACCTGCTATGCGGGATCCATCTGCATGTTACTCTTCCTGATCTGAAATGGCACATGCATTAAATGTCAGATATACTGGATCGGTTGTTAGAGTTTACAAAGCTTAGAAACATAATACGTCGCGGATTTCAAGATGTCATAGATCTCTGAATTATTTTTCCCAGAATCATCGTTGTACGTTTCTTTGTACAATCCGCATGTAAAGAGAAAAAAATTAAGACGTGTTGAAGGGTGTGACTGTTCATAGTTTCTCAGCAAACTAATAAACTCTGCCTCAAGGTTTACACATGTATATATCTATATATCCTTCCTTTGTACAAATATACTTTAAAAATAAATATATTGTGTATATTGTTCTATGCACACGTAAACAATTATTCGATTTTAAGGTATTTTTTTTTACATTCGTTAAAGTTTAAACAACAAATGGCTAATACGTACGTATATACTTAACCCTGTAAATACCCATGTACTCGCTCACCAGCTCACTCGTTTGATTATGTACTTAGCTACTCATTACGTTCAGTTACTAACATTATTCCATGCTTACTTAATAACATGCTTAGTTTCTTAAGTCGAACTTAAGAAAACATTAAACATTTATACATAAATATTTTGCAAGCACCAAATATGCATGACATCTTGACAAATTCTCTGTGTAAATTTCTTTCATTTTCCAACATCGCCAGCTAATTTATTTTTTTTTCTTCTTATTCTAAATAAGCCCATGTAGCATAACAAGAACATTGTTTCTAGATTTTCTACGAGACAAGGCAGGTCGGGATTCTTCCTTTAAAGAGTTTACATGAAGTACCAATTTGGCTTCCCCGTGGTGAGTATGACCTAGGAAACTAGCTTATGTCCCTCACACACAACTGTGACATAAGGATGACAAGCTGTTGATACTATATCTAAGATAGAACCTGAAATTGGTCTGGGATGTTATATATGAGTTGGTCCATAAGAATAAAACAATGTAGTCTAAAATTACTGAGAATTTCACATGTTCTTAGTGGAGACAAATCTTGGCAATAGTACATGTATTTAAACCGTTATCTAAGTGATATGCTCACAAACAATCCGCACAATTATCATAGTCAAACAAATTTAAAGTGACATTGAAATTAACGTCAGGGAGGAAATCATGCTGATGCACTTTTTACATATGCTCCATTAAACATCTTAGCGTAAAGATGAGACTTTAATTCAGGGACGAAAAAGATAAGTATATATTTAGGTTTTCTCCAAAAATTCCAGTATCCTACTACCTTTAGCGGGTTTGTGGCAGAGCTTGCGCTTGTTTGTTTATTAGTTTGCCTGGAATTGTTGTTGTTACCTCTGCTCTCTCAAGGACACATACATATTTTATTCCATAGTTTGTATAGCTCCTTTTAATCTGTGTAAGTATACGTATTCTATATACTGTGTTACCTTCTCATCCATTGATTGTTCTACCGAACTAATTGATGAACGTGAATCCGTTATAAGAGCGTGTAAAACCTCATCACGCGATCAGCAGGAAACTGCCAATAAAACAACTGACTTTGCATACAACAAAATTGGAAAGAAGTTGAGAAATGGCCATTGTGAAATTTGATAAGATTACATCTCCATGATCATATAGGCACAACCTACACAGATTGCAGCAGGTGCGTGGTTAAATAATGTGAATATAGGATCCTAGGTATAAATGCTGTAAAATGAATTTTTTTAAATAAGAACTCAGGTGCGTTCTTCTCTTCCTCTGGTAGTTCTATGCCGTCAACTTGCTCCACGGTCAATGTCGTCGCCAGTTCTGAGCAAATGCTGAGCAAATGAGTTCGATCGTTCACTAGCTTTCATGATGAAATTTGTTTTATCGGTAAAACATAAGAGCTATTTGCATTTCTTATAAATCTGGTAATTGTATTTCTATTTCTAAAGTGAATCATTCATATGTTATGTACAATTTCATTTTGTTTATGTAATTGATTAAATTGTTATATGTTG
Source organism: Megalonaias nervosa (assembly GCA_016617855.1). NCBI lineage: Eukaryota > Metazoa > Mollusca > Bivalvia > Unionida > Unionidae > Megalonaias > Megalonaias nervosa. The sequence goes on from JAECUM010037508.1 coordinate 25,172, forward strand.
TTGTTCTATTGTATTATTTTGCTCAGATCTCTGTTATTCCATCCTTTAATTTGATAGTGTATTTTAGTATGTACTCGATCCGGGCAATAACACCTTCGCCGGACATCTCCTAGATAACGATAACCAAGCGAAGGCCACATAGCAAGTGACACCCTAACAATCATATACACAACATATAAGGGCAGCAGGGGAAGTATGCTATTGGTAACGCTTTATTCCGCATCTTTGAAATAAATTTCACTGTTAAAGGAAATGTACTGTTTTGAGTTTGCATATAGAATTTAATCTTTAATTCAACTGAATATAAAATAGAACAGATCTAATGGAGATTATTAAAATATAATTGAATCTCGAGAAAAAGAAGATTTGGACGAAATATTGAGATTAGAAGGTGCTGTCCTGAGATTCTCCTCATGCCTGCTATTCCAGCGAAAGCAGGCCGAACATATCAGTCCGACAGGCACATCTCATTAGTACATTTTTAAAACTCGAGTTGCAATAAAATTTGGACAAAAGATAAGTTTAGTCTTGATATTGAAATAACTGGATTGATAAACTGCATAATCTGCAGGTTTATAATAAAACTAACACTGTAAATAAGCTGAAATGCACGCCGCCTATGATTATCAAGCATTTGGATAAAATATAAGAAACTTATCAATTCATTATTAATTCATTTCCTATTTAGATTAAAACAATGAGAATTGTATAATTAAGCAACATATATAAACACATTTAAACATCAAATACATTGGGTTTCATTATCACGTTGACTTTCCTTTTAGAAAAGTAACCTTCATTTTGTTCTGCAGCAAAACCGTAAGATTGCGTTTCATGACAATAATTCATTGAATTTCTTAACATATGTTTAAACATTAAAATTGTTTAGCTCGCCTGGAAATAAGGCCAAATGAGCTTATAGTATCACCCTACCTCTGGAGTTTGTCTCCTGTCCATCCTTCAATAAATACTTTTTACCACTCTGGGGAACATATTTCCAATCTGATTTCTGTGAAATTTAATATGGATTTATGGTATCAAACAGACGTTTGGTTCGATAATAAGCAAGATCAGTGCATAATTATGAGGTGATCTTCCACCTGACTGGCTAATTTTGTTACTACTCTAGGCCATAGAGTATTGATCAAACCATACCTTAATGTCATTAAATCCTTGGAATAGTTTGACAATAAGCGAGATCCTTGCATATTAATGAGACTATCATATATCTCACTGTCAGAGCTTGCTACCCCATCCAAAGTCATATTTCGATCGAATGCTGATCAAAGATGCACTTCAGGTTATTTCATTGAGAGCATGGTGCTAATGAATGAAATCCGCATGTAAATGAGATCATCTTGCATCTGATTGCCTGAACCTGTTACTACACGGGAGGTTGTAGTTCTGGTCAAAGACAAAAACAACCTTGTGGGATGGTTTATTGTCAATCTTCCGTAGCACATGTCGATCAATTTGATGCTGAATCAAAATGGAGGTGTTGAAACTTCCATTGTAGCTGTCACTGTGACCATCTAGAAAATTTTGTTTTCGGTACTGCTCCAGATGGTCATATAAATATGGGGTTTTCACTAAACGACTTGTGATATGTAATTGGTTCTAAATGAACACGGTACCAATCTGTCATGTTGGTATCGCTACTCTTCCTGTATGCAAATTCATATCAGCATTTGCTTTCAAATGAAAGTCTTCTTATGATGCCTAACTGACCTTAAATGAAGATGATGCCGTTCAGACATCCCATATAGCCGCAGCAGCCATTTTGAAACTCTTGACATCGCTTCTCCTAATCAGAAAGTCATATCGCCATTAGGTTTAACGTATTATGATATCTAGTTGGTTCCAACTGAAAAATGGTGCTTATCTGATATGTAACATGGCCAGAACGTGAGAAATCTAGAACTCTTGTAATCGATACTTCATCTGAACGGAAAGTCACATTGACATGGAGTTCACGATTGCGCTTTCCCATTATGCGTCCGAGATGGAACAATTATAACGTCTATGGGATGACAGAGGGGAAGACCTAACAGGGGCTATGAACAAACTTAAGCACCGCTGATTAAGCCCACATTTGAAATCACGACGATGGAACAAAGATGAACCAGGTCCGACCTAAGCGGCTATCTTTCAGCTAAAGAGGTCACTAAAAATGATGTAACATCCGTAGCTGATTTCCATGTCAACTGGAAAATTTCTGTACAGGAAAAATACAAAACGTCTACAGTTAAAGTATATACAATCTTGGACCAAATAGACTTTTCGGAATAAGTCTGATGAGCATTCGGCATTGGGTAGGCAATAGGAGAATTTTAACTTTGACGTTGAAAACTAGCAACATCAACATGGTATACGAACACAGTATGGTGAGGATATCAGCAAGGTGCGACATTTACATATTCCTCATTGTGTGACTGTACATCCGCAACAGGTCCACAAATGTGTGGATAGGATTTTAACATTCGTGAAGTCGGTTCGCGACGGCAACAGCGCACCAGAAATAATCAATGAAGCCGCATCGATTGTCAGCGATTGCTTACCAATAATGTTTCATGGATTTGTTTTTGCTTTTGTCAGAAAGCGGTCGAGAAGGATTTCCTTGGTGACCAAGCGCGGTTCTAACATCTGTATACCAGAACGTGATACCACACTCAGCTCTGCCATCTCAATCGAATATCAATAGTACGAAGTTCATATTGCACATTCGTCGTTGAGAATGGTTCTCAGTTGGCCTGAATATATTAATGAGATTCCACCTAATAAACGAATTCTGCGGGCAGAACCTAACGGTACCAGGTACAATATCAATATTGCCAGGATTACAGCGATGATTCAATTTAGTTTAACATGTGACGCTATCAGCGGCAGTTTGGAAAAAGGAGAAGCCACTCAAGATTAGATATTGTCTGAGTTCGTCCCTAACGTTGAACCGAGTAATTGCATATCCATAACTCCCTCGGCACCTGTGTACCTTCCATGCAACTATCCCTAGTTGCCTCACCTTCTTTTCACCCTTGTTGACCAGGACGGGCATATGTTGACCTTGACAATACAACTGTACATCAGAGATCGACTTGATATTTAATACAATGACGGTTGTACGTGGACATGTGAAACCTGTGCGTGTTCTCAACCCGAGAAAATCCGTTTATGTGTCATATTAAGGAAATGGTTTTGGTGATGTTGTCAGCGGATTGTCCGCAGGTGCATCAAAGTTGTTCGAGGCCTTATCTACACGCGCTGCATCAATCGTTTAATATGCGAGTCGCTGACGAAATCAAAAGTATAGCTGTGTCGGTTGACAAATCTGAGATTGTAAGTGGGCCAATCGATTCGAGATTTACTACGCAGATTAATGTCTCGGGCACCACCAAAGGATATATATTTAAACATGAAGTTACACTTCTATCGATAGCACTAATTCCAGCCGTGTTAAGCAAAGCTCATCGATGAAGTTGCTCGACAATATCCAACCGAATTCAATGACAGCGAATGCCGCGATTGGAAGTGAATACGGAAACCCGAGATTTATGTAAAGGCATTAGACGATTCGAAGTGAATATGGAAACCCGAGCTTTATGTAAAGGCATTAGATGAAACTAACAATTAAGTACTGATAATGTGTAAGTATAAACAATGTCAACATTCAAAGATGTACCCGATACAGAACTTTACATAGAAGTGTCAATGGTGATAGATCGAAGCAAAGGGGATTTTCAGTGTAGTTTGCACCCTGCTGATGAGCCTGATAAAAAAGTTGAGTAGAATTACAAGTGCGCGATATTTTCTTCAGTCTGATGCCTTTTCTAAATTGATGGAAAACTGGTACGTGATGACAAATATGCGAATTATGCTCGCGATACTGTTCCGTCTATGATATTTTGCAAGGATGGATCCGACCATACAGACCAGTTCCTGTATACCGCTGAAAACGTCTTAACCGCACCAGGAAATGCACCAATTACAACCTTGGATTTGCACAACGTCAATGATATCTTCACGAAGATTCATTATCGTTTTGTGCACCATTCCTCTCAGTTACATATTCGAGATTTGAAGAGATGTCCGCAATGCTATGTTTGGCGGAAAACTCACAGTGACTTTATATTGAAAGGGCGACAGCAGTAATGAAATTTAATATGCTGACGATGTTGGACATGGTGGCAAAGTCATGTTATTGAAATTGACAGTGTGAATGCAAGTGATAATCCATTCGGTGGTTGGAGAAACACGTTTGTTATCTTTTAGGAGATCTGAAAGAACATCACCGCTGTAATTTCTCAAGCCTATCACAGACTTGTATAAACCAAGATTCAGCGGTTATTTACTTTGACAACACGATACTGTGACATGCAGAATTAATATTCTATTGTACTCAAATCCAATTAACAAAACATTTTTACAAACTAGCAACGTTTTCCTGATGGAATGGTTGCTTTATCCATTTTCAATTTTGCAAATCATAAAGCATTCTACATAATCTTTGAAATGGTTTTTGAATCTACAGAAGATTTCAGGAGCTCATAAACTGACATTCTTAATGCAAATAACGTTGAACTGTTTCAGAATCCAAAGGCATATATAACAACTACTCAGTCTTATTTCATCAGAGGTCCATGTAAATTAGAATCGCATTTCGGTGTCAGAACTGAGGCAAACTCTTTCGCAAATTTAGTCGCACATATAATTACTCAAACTGAATGAAGTCCTTAGAGGGAATTGCCAATGAGAATTTATGAGATCGTGTTTGCATGTGTTAATGTGCGTGTCTGTGCATACGTGCGCTCGCGTCTCAGAGATCTTTGTCTGTAACGTGGGACAGAAGATAAGGGAATATTTTGATTCGTCTGACACGTAAAAGCAACTTGGTCACAACAGTAGCACCACGACATGATTAGATGACCCAACAACGCAGATATGTATATGAAAAGAAAATGTTATCGCTATTATTGAGTATTTTACGTGTATTACAAACACTAATAACAAATTATGAAAAATGCAAACTAATTGTTGTCACATTCATGCAACGTATTAAAATAAAGAATTTTTTGACCGACAAAGGAATAGTGAATTACATGAAAATAAAGCACTATATCCACATATACATAAATAGCAGACACTATTTGCTATAAGTAGTCATTGTTAAATTAAAACTCTGTTTTTAAAAAAAAAAAAGCAACACAGTGTTAAGATACTGAGCCAGCCATTTCTAGTCTTTCAGCCATATCATCAAGAATACCAGAATTAGTAAATATGTTCATTTGTAGATGTAAGAGAAACCTCTAATATTACCGACGTATTTGCTTTAAACAATATTCCTATTTAAAAAGAAACAATCATAAATGTCAGAATATATACTAGATCAAGATATTAGAAAAAACAATGTCAGTGAAATGTTATTATCAACAACTAAGCATAATACATACTGATAATAGAAAATATCAAAGCTTCACATGCTGTTCGTTTCAGACTCAACACACATTTTATTACGGGCAATAAAAATGTGTCTCCTTTTGACACCATTAACATCCTTCTTTAAAACAAAAATAGCTGAAATTACAATTTATTCAATGTCAGTTCTATTGGAGACTGGATTTATGATAAGTGCTACAAAATAAATCCTTCTCTCGTGCAAAACAGACGCAGCTATAAAAACATTTTGAGGAATAATGTAGAACTTAGTTTGGGATTTTGAATGCTGGATAAGTTTACAGAACAGTCTTTTACACAATGCAACTGTACAAATAAAATCTTTTTTTAAACTGAAAATATTTTACCATTACTGATTGCATCTATAATAAACATGTCATTTGTTTTCAGGCGCGATTACTTCTTTCCGAAAAATAGAAGGACAAGTTGATTCTGCTCCATACATCAGCAGACAACAGTGGCAACTAACTGACATGAGTAGCATTTATAATATTTATTGTCATGTTTGCTAAGCCCCAACTATAAAGTCATGTATTGGGAATATTACCGCGGCCATGTGTTTAATGTCTAAAGATTTCCGCGGGCTAGTGTTAATCTCTTACTCAAGGTTACATGACCGGCCGCAGACCAGAAACTTGAATCGGCAAAAGGCGATAGCTCGCATTATTTAAAAAAAGGCTTGTAGTTATCACCCCTATGTGTTAAAGCTTAGTCCAAAGATCAACGGGAAGCCGATCCGAATGATAACTTTCAGAACTCGTAAAGAGAAATTTAGTATTCGCCTGAAAGGATTGTAAGTCAATAGGGTTTACTCCGAGAAGAAGCCACTCGTAATTTGACGACAAACCTTAGAGGCTTCGAAAGGAAGCGTTTTAGGGGACACAGAACTCGGGTTCCATTGGGTCCCGAGTCTTCAAGAGTTGGAGACGGAATTGAGGCTGTAGCCGAGGCAGTCGAAGTCGACAGAAGAGTAGTCGTGGTAGAGAAAGTGGAGGAGGAGGAGAAGGACTCTAGAGAAAGTCGAGGAGGAGTAGGAGAAGGAATTTGGAGAAAGGTCGAGGAGGAAGAGGAGAAGGAATTGGGAGAAATAAGAGAGAGAGAAAGGATACACCAGATGAGTAGAAATACAAGGACAGGTGGAAATCAATATTACATTGCTAATCATGTGATGCAATAGGCTTATTAAAGGGTCGAGCGGAAGGAGTGTAATTGGACATTTGAGTCGTTTGATTATTGAATTGTTATTAAATTGTTATTCATTGAATTTCAACCTTTTGTATATTTAACCATCTAACCGTCGGCATTGCTGACTGGGAGCTCGGAGCTTTACATCTGTCTTTCACTAAATTTAACTTCCAACAAAATAGAGCCTGGATGGGACTTCTATAATAGTTTTAAATAAAACATTGGGAGCACCCCATCCCAACCATAACAATCCTCACATTTATCAAGCAATTCGTTTTCGATGAAGTTGGTTGATATTGTAGTTTGCATCTGACCGGTCCCAAAATATTTTGGCATAAGCTATTGGCCTCGGTATTTTTATAATGATAAAATGTAATGATCTACTTCGACCATTTCTTCCTCTGCTTTGTCTTGCTTTGTTTTTCTTTCGTTTCTTTTTGCAATGATCGTACAGCACTTTCAAGATAATATGAACCAGCAAGCCCACAGTCGTGAACAGAAAACATTAAAAATGAAGATTACCTCTCCTTCGCCATTCTAATGTACATTCAAAATACATGAAGTGAATAGCTTATACGGTGTGTAAATAAGTACATAAATAAAAAGATTTCAATTGCTAGACGAAAAGCAGATAATACAGTAAACGGGTCTTAATTTGAAACATAGGCGTTTCATGTACGAATGCAGAATAAAGTCGATAAATTTTAAGTTGTCGGTGCCATCTGTAAAGACATGAAAAATGGTTTTATCTAACAGTAGCACTTCTGGTACAAATTGCTGAGCCAGACTATGCCTATACATATTGAAGTTCTTAGCTAGACCATACAAATAATGCTTAATGTTCCAGGTACGATATGAACATTCTGTTTGCCCTTTCCGAGCACTTCGTATTTTTCTCGCGATAGTCTGTTTCGTGACTTGCTATGCGGGATTCTGCTATGTAGTCAGCCATCAGCACGTTACTCTTCCAGATCTGAAACGGTACATGCTTTAAATATCAGGGATGTTGGAACGGTTTTAAGGTTTACAAAGCCGATACGCACATTATTTCCCGGACTTCAATTAAAGATATCATAGATCTCTGAATTAATTTTCCCAGAATCATTGGTGCACGTTTCTATGTACGATTCGCATGTAAGGAGAAAAAAATTAAAATGTGTAACAGAGTGTGGCTATTTATAGTTTCTCAGTACACTAATAAACTCTGATTCAAATTTTACAAATGTATATAAGTCCTTCCTTTGTACAAATATACTTTAGAAAGAAATAGATTGTATATATTTTTCTATGCTCACGTAAACAATTATTTGATATATAGATATTTTTTTACATTCGTGTACATTTCAACAACTGGCTTATACGTACTTATTTACAGTGTTTCTAGATTTATACGATAACAGTAAAGTCGGATTTCTTCCTTTAAGGAGTTTTCTTGAAGTACCAACGAGTTTTCCCCATGATCTTGGAAACTAGTTTCTCTCTCTCACAAACAGCTATGACAGACAGTTGCAAAGCTGATGAAAAGTAGTTTTAGATGGCTACGTTTACATTTACCATCGTGACAATTAGTGCTCATGAATATCAACACCCACTATTCTTTATTTTTCTTTTACAAGATAAAATTACCTTTCTACATATATTTAAAATTTCAAAGGCAACTAATAAAAGGTGTCAAATGCGGATGAGTTAATCAACGGTTGAATTTCAATTAGCTATTTTTAAGTATTTATATTAAATATATCGGTTATATATGTTCTTGTACATTTTTTGGGGCGGGAGAGTATCGCCGATTGATAGCTTGTTTAATTGTGGTATGGAAACAAAATACTCAGTTCTTTGATTGATAACAAGGCCATGCCATTGATTGACTCTTACATTCTGTCAAAGCAGAAAAAAACAAACACATCGACTCGTTTTCCAAACACTCCAAGAGCTTAAACCATTAACTACTGTTATGTCTGATATTGCCAAAGCTGTGCATAATGCCATAAAGCACGTTTGTTAGGATGATAGTCTTTTTTGGCTGTCTTTCCCCTTGGGCAATGTCTCTGGAGAAAAGTTCATGAATTCCTATTAAATTAAAGATCCTGCTGGCACAGAGTTTCGTGCCTACAATCCACTTTCGTACTGAATTTGAAATTTTGACAGAGGCTTGTCAAGAAGAAATAACACCGTTCATTGACTATTGGGAGGACACTTATATCACAAGGAAGAGAAGAAATCGCAGAGAAAGTCATCGCTTCACCATCAACGCGTGGAATGTGCATGGTGGTGTAGGTAATAGTCTGCTGCGTGCAAACAACTCATTTGATACCTGACATATATTATTTTTAAAAAAACTGCTGATCGCAATAACTTTCTCTTTTAAGTTGATCGAGTAATTTTGCCTTTAGAAAGACCATGGTGATATAGAAATTGAACGCCAGCAGTTCGGAATGCTTCAGCCAGAAGCTGCATTGAAGAAATATGTTCAGCTGAACGAAAGATTGCTGGAAATCATTGCTTACTTGTGGAATGATTCCAAGTGGCTTTGGTCATCATTCGGTTATATATCTTTATACTCACAAATATGTGTGACATTGTTCATAGCTTGCAAATATGATTATTACAAATGAAAATAAGATCTGTAATTTTCTAAATGTTTCTAAAATATACTATTTTCTAAAATATATTATTTTTTAAAGCTCTTTTGTCTAGTGCAAGGAATGATCCTATTGATGGCTTATCTAAATGGCATTGGTCCAATTTCACTATATAATTTCAATTTCGAACACTGAGTTGTACAATTTACACGTTTATATTTTTGAAATTAGATTATAAACTAAAATAGCATCCTAATAATTAGTTTATTCTAATCTAATATTTGTTACATTGCTCGTAGTTTAGAAATTAGATTCTAACCGAAAATAACGTCGGTATGATTTTAAATATTTTCTATAACATGCTTTTGTCTAAAACATATTATCTGAAAGCTCTTTTGTCTTACGTCTTTTGTCTTACGTCTTTTGTCTTACGTCTTTTGTCTTACGTCTTTTGTCGTCTCGGTATTATGTCGGAGTTATTTTGTCGTGTAATGTAAGTAAATGAATTCTATATACTGTGCAAACGTCTCATCCGTAGATCGTTTTACCGAACTAATAGATGAAAGTGTACCCATTCAAGACTGTAAGACCTCATAGCGTGATCCTCAGAGAACTGCCAGGAAAAAATCCGACTTTGCGTACAATACAATTGGAATGAATTTGAGAAATGATCATTGTAAAATTTCTTAAGATCACATCTGCATGATCACATAGGCCACGAAAGCGTATTACGGCAGGTGCGCGGTTAAATAAGGTGAAGATAAGATTCTAGGTATAAATACTGCACAAGGAAATTTTTAAAAAAATAAGAACTCACGTGTGTTCTTCTCTTCCTCTGGTAGTTCTATGCTCTCAGCGGGCACCACGGTTATTGTCGTCGCCAGTTCAGAATTCTTCAAACATTTGCATTTGCCTTTAGGACATTCCTCCGTTAGCTCTCTAGAAGTTCCAAGACGTAAAAAATACAAATAAAGTTTCACCCCGTTAAGACATATGCTGGATAAGTTTGCTGATTCGAGTTCCTAATTTTTTTTCTTCATCTTAATGCGTGGAGAAACATGGTCAATAAATGGTGAATGCGCTAAAAGCAGGTAACTACAATAAAAAAATAGACTTTGATATATATTAATCAAATTACATCGATATGAAGCTGTAACTGATTTCAAAGGCAACATGCATATACAAGGTTGAGATCTAGTAAATTAAAGTCTGCGTATAATCTTGTAACTTAACAAAGAAAGGTAGACTAATCATTATTTTTTACTTCTTATTGCAACAGTTCCACAGAAAATAATTCTATGATTAAAAAACAGGCGCATATGACTATATATATATATATATATATATATATATATATATATATATATATATATATATATATATATATATATATATATATATATATATATATATATATATATATAATAATAATAATAATAATAATAATGATAATATTAATGTTTTGACTTTTAATTGTACGACAGGTAAACCTCACAAATTCGTGCACACGCGAATCTTTCATAAACTAATTATTTGATATGGTTTATGAGAAACATAATTTATTGACAGCGACAATGCCGACAAACTGCCTCTGTCGCCACTTGCAATATCAAACTTTGTATTGCTATTCACTTATCAGGGCAACACAACGCTCATTCGTCAGACTCTAAAAGGTATATTTACACAAAATCCAAAATTCGTCTAAAGGGTGACTCTAGGTTGCAATAGAGGACTGCCGGCTGTTGATCATACAATGCTTTATAGAACTTTAGACAATCTGCTCAGTATTAAATGAGCGTTTGTTGTACGAGGAAAATGTTATAGACAAAAATGAACCTTAGAATCCAATTGTGCAGTCACATCATATAGCCACATGCACACATAATGGGTCGGTCCTATTGAAAATCAAACTTGCCCCATCTTATGAACAGTCTGTCCAAAGCCATCAAATGTAAACTATTGCTTCAATATGAAATAGTATAATTAGGTTCAAATAATAAATAAATGTATCACAATGGTATATATATATATATATATATATATATATATATATATATATATATATATATATATATATATATATATATATATATATATGACAGTGGCTTTGAATAAGTCAATGCACAATCGACATCAATGAATAATGTTCACAAATAAAACATTTATACTCACTTCCACGATGCTGAATTCCCCGTATACAGCCTCACCATAAATTTGCCGGTGTCACCCGGACCCTTTGTGGTCGGTATCAGGACGTAACGCCCTTTCTTTAGCTCTGTGGTGCCGAATATGCTTCTGGATTGCATGTAATCCGATTCATACGTCAACTTTCTGCTGATGTGAACTCTGTATCGACGGTTTTCTTCCACCTGAAATAATTACAAACACGTGACTTATTTACAATGCTACTCTCAAGAAAGGGAAACATACTATATTTGGCCACATAAGATTGCTACAAGCCTCGTGGACATCATGAAAGAAACGCCATCGCGGATGTACCGTTATATTGCAGTACACATTTTTATAAATTTGGTCAGCCTTTACTTTAGAATATTAATCTCCATTAGGTGACATTTTAAGTGATAAATAAAAAAAATCAAATGCAAGCAACGTAAAAAATCAGGGTATATTCGTAGTAAAGTTGACATCAAACTGCACTAATGCAAACCACAGTAATGTCAGCTTTTCTTCATAAAATGTTTATATGACCTTCTCAAATGATGGTCTGTTAAACACGACAATGATAAAGACATACGATGCACACTTTAGTTGAAATAATTCGATGCTCATTTTTGTCTTCGTTAACTTTCCATTTCGGAATTTGGCAGTATTGTACGATACTGAACACCTTGATATTGCACGTACGTGCATGACACGTGTGCCTAAAATAGTATAGTGTAGTAGGAACTACTTTGTAAACAAACCATGTACACTCATGAAGAAGACGATTTAGGTTTTGGTTGATTAAATTTGTTTGTAAGTGAACTAAAACAAGATCTTTCGTCCATTTTAAAGTATAGATGATAAAGGTAAGGATGTGGGCGAGTTCATTGCCACAAACGAAACTTTCAAGCAAGCACACGAATGAAAGTGATATTCGTAATATTATCAACAAACGTGAGAGACGCAGTTATTGAAAATACTGTTCTAATCATTGAAACGGTCATTTAGGAGAAATGTTTGCAAACTTTCGCAAATAAAATGGTGCATACTATGACCAGTGCTCTCTAGGGTCTATGCAAATATAGCATAGAAAAGCATATTGAGGCCAAGGGATATCGCATATCTATCAGAGACGTACCATTTTACAAGTTTGTCAAAATACTAGATTCGAGAAAAAAATGCAACTGACGATTTTGGTAGGAAACTAAGAGTCACAGAGCCAATAAGCCAAGACAACGAAAACATATTATTTCCGCTGGCTGAATGGACTGTCACACAACGGCTTCCTTGCAATTTTCCCCGTGTAACTATTTTGATACAATGTTAGGCTAGCGATAGAAAACACACACTGTATGATACAGGTCATGTATGGGGTCCCTCCAACAGTGAGATGCAAGTGACAGGGCATACACCTATGTCTTCTTTAGCTGGTAATAAGAATGGCAAATAAATATGCTTACATGTATGTATTTTGAATTTCCTCAAAATGTACTTTCTTTTTTAGTTCTGTAAATCCGAATCACATGTCCTGCAAAGCCTGATAGACACCGAAACTGTACTGGAATTTGGAGTACATTTCCAACTGAAATCTGCATCTAATTTACCAAACGTTCCAGTCCATCATAATCAAAAAAGCAGAATGGAGTTTGATCAACATAAAAATAAAATCCATCCGTTCCAGAGCAATGGACAAGTTGTTGCAATGTTCATTCATTCACAATATGACTCTAAATTTCAATTTTAAATAGACCAAAACGACAATTATATTTCAAACTACTATCATGCGCGCGAAGAAGTTCAAAGGTCGCTTCTGCGGTGCTATGTGCGCATTAATATCGCTATTGTGTATTGACGAATCTACGGTTGTGTATTTATTGTTGAATACAGTATAAATTCAATTGCTTTGTTTCTTTTAGTGTATTTATTTCGAATTAAGCCTTGTGTAGAATAACCAAATGAGTATATCATGAAAGTTCACTGCATTTGTATAGGAAAATATGAACTAGTTTTCTCTGAATAGTATTTCATTCCCTAAGGTCGTTCGGTATTATTCTGAAGAAAACCTCGTTCATATTTTCCCTTACAGATGCAGTAATCTATAATTATCATATTGTTTTGACAACATTTGTGCAGATTGTGTCAGAATTAGTATCTAGAATGAATGTACCGAATACGGTGGTTAATGTAATGTGTAATGTTCCTTAACCATGCTGCCGTATACTCACCCAAAATGGACAGCAGTGAATCAAACTAAAGATGTAACATTACTAAAGATGTAACATTACTGGTCCTACCTGTTACTGAGTTATTCCGCTATATTTACCTTCATGATCTGAAATCCTATTTCGTTCAGTTTTTGCCCATCGTGTTGGTCTAGTGACACCATGATCTTGTCCTGCTGGCTGCCGATATCAAGCATAAACTGCCAACAAACAAAATTGATCACGTGACTTCATGTATATCAAGTAAAATTCCATTTTGAAAATTAACTCTATGAGTTAAATGATTGCAGAAGTCATACCACTGACAAACTTAGCTGGATTTTGTACAAATAATCACCATAGATCTAACATGTTTGCTTGTGTTTTTTTTTTTATAAAGATATGGAATTTGTCTAATATGCATTTTACTGGAGTCTTATAAAATAAGTATACTTTTATGTTCCACATTGTGCGCGGATTTTACTTGTTTGTCGCTTAATATTGACGAGGCGATTGCCTTCAATGGCTAATTTATAATGCACAAAGGCAAATATAATCTACGTTCAGACTATTTTTTTGTTTATCTTCTTGGCGGAGTAGAGATGGGGATATGATGTGGAGAGTTTTTTTTTTTTCCTTGGAGTGGGGATGGGCACTAAACCTTGCCTAGGTGGATGAATATATTTCTTGCTCGCCTCAATTGCCTGTATATCCCATGTTTTTGGGTGATAAAAGTGTATGAGGTATAAAATAAAATATTCCGGCTTGACCAATCTAACCTGAACACCAGTTAAATCGTTGATGCTGTGATTGTTGCAACAATAAGAATGTTGATAGATCATTGCAACTACCCTCAAAGCAAACTCGTAGTTGTTTGCTTTGTTTCGTGTCAGCCGATGTTTGATACGTAGGGATACATCGAAGCCTTCAGGTCGAGATGTATTCATACTCCATACTTAATCAGGTTTATTCGATCTGAACCAGGGCAACAGACAGTTGCTCTTTGTGTTTATTATATATCTCTTCTCCTTCATTCTTTCGAAATAAAAATATATTTGTTTTTCCTACAATGTAAATGGAATTGTTTTGTTGTTGATTGCAGTTTTAACATATTATGGTCTATATCATGCAGCGGAAATGGGAGCTATGTGTTTTTCCAAAGGCCGCACCGAGACATTCTACCAGGGCTGACATGAATCGTTATCAAAACATCGACCCTTAGATTACGAACCTGACACAATATCAACTAAGCTACCACGCTTCTCCTGAAAGGAACTGAAAACGAATTGAGATTATATCGAGTTCTATTCGGTGCAACTAACAATACCCATCAGTAGGCGTGCGTGAAACACATAAATAGTTCGGGTATGCGATAAGGAAATACAGATTGAATATACATGATAAGTGTCAGATCAGCCATATAAGATTTACTGAGTATGTTCTAAAGACGAAGAATGGTTCTATATCCCTGCATAAGATTTGAAATCTCCTTCTGACCGAGCTGGATGTCTAAGTGGTTTGAGCGTCCGCCTCGGATGCGAAACGTAACGGGTCCAAACCCAAGCAAGGTCATACCATAGATTTATAAAATGGTATTAGCAGTTGCCTAGCTTGGCGCTCAGAATTAAGAGGTTAATGTTAGGACTGGTTGACCTGGAGTCAAGATAATGTGACTTGGTGGGACATGATGCCACATATCTGCGGCATGATGCACCAGTGCTAGACCACCATAAACTGCCACACTGCAGACATCGCAGCGATATAACTGAACAATTGTTAAAGTTACGTTAAAAATCAAAATCACACACACATATCCTTCTATTGAGAGAAAGGACAAATCTGATCTTCGAAAGATAAATAAATCTAAATCTCTCTTTTAAAAAGCGCAGCAAAGAAGCCGGAAATTCCAGATTCATTGTGAAACATTTGAAGTTTTGGTTTAAATATATCCTTACAACATGATCCTTAATGCAGTCGTGTGTATGAAAGATCGTGATGGTTGTTCCCTTCTGCTTGAATTAAGGCTTCTTACAGAGATAGCATGGATGTTTGACCATTTTCGCGTATTTATCGAAAATGGCGGCTATTCAAGCTACTTTGAGAACCTGTTCTGTAACTTTCCGGCTAGTATTAAAGGTACATTCTAAAAGTGAGTCTCGCTGTTCTGTGGCTTACAGAAAAAAGTCACTGTTCAATGCATGTCAACGAAATTGCGTCCAATAAAATGACTGGATTATAGCCGTAAGACTCGAAATATGTCGGCAACAGTTAAAGTACCAAATATCACGGAGGGATTGTCTACAGAATTATGATACGTAATGTACCATATATCACAGATATAATTTCTCCAGAATGTATGTTATAATCCTCATATCACATGGGGCTTGACCTCATCATGTACAATATGTCATGTACTATATATTTCCTAAAGAATGACTCAAACTTTATTGATATATCGTGATGAACACAATATGTGAACGAGAACTGTCTCTAGTTGCTTAATAAATTTAGTGGTACGTCTAGGAGCTTAAACTTAAATAACAAGATTATGTAAAACCCAAACAAGCATTCAAGTTTTCCAAAATTAATTTTATTTTTAATTAAGCATAAAATCAAAAAAGTGAAAGAATTAAAAGTAAATGACAGTGTAAGATTTTCTAGAATGTAATCATAATAATCCTAATTCTATTATCAGTTTCTCACTAATCCGGAAACTGTTATAAGGTATTCCGAACGAAGTTTGTATAGTGCTTATGTGTTACCATGATAGCAACACTGAATTTAACACAAGCATTAATCTCAATGTTTTTACTTCAATTTGATTTCGTGAACGAAGAATATCACTGGGGTCTTCGAAAGTTTCACATAATCCGATGAAAGCAGTGAAATGTTCAAGTCCTTGAATATAATCACATAATCCCAAAGTATTGACTGTTTAAATCAATGATTATAAACTTGGCTATATTCAACCAACATGTAATTATACATCACCATTTTCCTCTAAATGACTCTTACAAACACTAGCACAATTGTACGAGAATAAAATAAGTGGTGTGTGTGGTCATTATAGTGTCAATTTACGTTTTCAAATAATGAAAATCGGAATCATAATAATTTCTAGAACAATCTGAATCGTATTATTCCTTTTCATAATAGCATGGTCTTCCATAAACAGTCATGTTCTGACCTTCAAATCTCATTGAAACTATCAAATGCTAGAGCGCGCGTGTTAACTCTCAATACTTTGAATTATACTTTGAATCACACTCTTTGCTTATGTGAACCCCATTAATACTCGCGTGTCATTCTTGATCTGCTTAGTTGTTGATTTCACGTTATCGATCGGCCTTGTCCTAAATAGGACTCTTTTACTATAGTACTAACCATTGAATTAAAACAGTTAAAATATAACTTCATGGTCTAAAACGACTTAAATAAAAAATTGTAAATTCAAATGATGATACATAATTCAATAACAATATATACACGTGAACAGCTGAACAATGTTGCTTCAAAAGATGTAAGGTTTTACCACTGCATAAAATGAGAGGGATGCTGTTTTACGAAACTACCTTACCTGAGGATTGCTGAAAACCGGATTGGAGTTGATCTCACTGCCGCCACTTCCTCCAGAGACATTCCATTCGCCGTGGAAAATACTTTCGTGCCAGGATTTCTTGATAGAGAAGAAGCTGGTGTTCTCAAAATGACTAATGTCAACATTGGAAAAGTGTTTGACAAAATCATCGAAAGCCATCCTGGTGAAAGAAGCAAAAGGTTGATAAATCAAAATTACGTATCACAAATGTATAAATTTGCTTATAGGTTTAAAAGGAATTAAATTTGTTAGAATATTATGCGATACATTCTCTCTCATTCTATCCCAATCCTATGATATACACCAGTTTGTATCACCTGTCCACGTGGCACATGGTTTATATCTTGAGATATATCAACGGATGTTGTTGGATGATTAGTTTTTGAAAGAATTTGCAAACCTTAATCTAGCTAATTCATGTTCAGAAAATTGAAGATAAATGTCATTCATAAGAACAAAAGATGGCTGCATAATCGGATTGCCTGGGCGGATATCGTACCGGCTATTCTTTGATTACGAGTCCGGCGCTCAACCAATTGAGCAATCAATGTTCCCATGTCAAAGAGGGATATTACTGTTGTCTTGTCGTGTTAGAAACCTACCTGGGCAAAGAAACGGATGGTTACTAATGTAAAGCAAATCTCAAAGGAATATGAACATGCCGAGTACCTGGCCTTCCGCTGGTAAAATTTCAACCCAGCGGCCCTTACCCTGGCCCTTGAACATTCATAGCCTGTGATATAACTAGCACTCCGATTCGAACATCACTGAATACAATGTTCGATTAGTTTAAAATCAAGAATGCTAACATAGAAGCTAACTATGACAGGAAGACAACTGTTTCTTATGCAGTGAAATACAATCCAAACCAGATCTTATCTTGAAGCAGATGATCACAACTCAATGAATTATTGCGCTGATGAAAACACAAAAAAACCCCTAGACAATGGAAAATTTCAGGACTTGATAATTTTATGAATGAGTGTATTAAAACACGTTATATTTGCTTAATTCCATATATAATTCTCTTATCAGTAAAGTTTATAATACTGACATTATCCCAGATGCGTGGGCTTTTGGAATTGTATAATCCGTGCTCTAAGTAGACATTGGTAGGGTCTAGTTTACTCTGGATATTATTGGCTATTATTAACGTATAATAACCATGATCTGACCTCTACACCTCCTCAAGGAATTTACTCCAGAATAAAAGGTATTTTGCAGAACCAGTTTTGCTTAAGCCACAATGACCTTTACTTCTGATCTCTTGACCCGAAACCAAAGAGTCTCGTCCATACCATAGATGCAAGCCCTCCATAAACTTTGGTCAAGATACGTAGTCTAGAAAACTATAATTACTATGTAAGAACTATGTCATATTTCAAAGACGGTGACCTGGACCATTGAATTGAGACCCTTAAATCAACAGGCCTTTTCTTTACCCCAAGTGTAGATTGGTTCTGGTCATTGTGAGGAGCCATATTTTTTCTTTATGTCCCAGTGATTTTGAATTTGACCCATATGGTTTCTTCCTTAGCAAAGCTACAAGCCATCCACATCATTTAGACTAGGTCTAAGTTACAGAACTAAGTTACAATACAGAAACAGTTTATCTTTTTCATTTAAACTGACCTTGACCTTTAAACTTTACAATCCAAAACCAACAGGGTTCTTTCTTACCCCAAGAGTAAGCCATGCACAAAGCTTGGTAAATGCGTGTGTTTAAGAACTTGAGTCATTGTGCGGAAACAGAAGTCACCCACGAACATTGATGAAGGCACATGATAGAGAAATGAACTTCTGTTCTGAAAACATTTTTCTTTTTTAATGCAGTGATCTTGACGTTTCATCATCAGCCCTGAATCAACTAGTTTCGTCCTTACCCCAACTGCAATTTGCCCACAAAATTTGCTCCAGGTATGTTATGTTGAACTAATTTCTTTGTCTGGAAACCGTATGCCCTCTTTAAATTTTAGGCATTTTAACTTTTCAACCCGAATTTGTTGGGGTTCTTCCGTTCCCTATGTGCAAGCCATCCAGAAAGTTTAGTAACAGTAGATAATAGAGAACTTTAGTTTTTGTGCAAAAATTATTTTTTCTTTACGTCACAGTGACCGTGACCGTTTCACTTTCAACCCCGAAATCGAGAGACATCTTTCCTGTCGCAAGTACAAGCTATCCAAAAAGGCGGCTCGGGATTTGATGCAGAATTACATATACTGAGCGGAAACTGTATTTCTCTACGTTACCTTTTGACTCCGAAATTGATAAGTTCTCTTCATTTTTTTACTTTCATACTGAAAATTCAAGTTAACGACAAAGATCAATGGAATATTATGCAGAACCTTCATTATTGCGCGGAAACCATCATTTGCCACTGAACTTAGGACATGATCGAAATCACTAACTGGGTTTTGATCATCATATTCAAGGCTTGATGCTAATCTTTTCAATGATACATGTGAGGTAAACCTTTTTAAATGCATATCTGCAGATGTTTAGAAAGCCGTCGATAATGTCTAGAGAACTGAGTTGTCGAATCAAGTAATTATTGATGGTATTACAAGTCATTAAGAATATGAATAATGATCTATGTACACAATCAGTGACGAGTTTTAATTGTTCAAGGAATTGAAGTACGGCATGGTGAAAATTATTTTACCGCTTGCTCATTTTCTTTGCTTTTTGTCATATATGTGCAAGGAAAATGGGTTTATGTGTTAATGATGTTGAATTTTAAATTTCCTTGCATATTTGAAATTGATATTTTATACTCAGTGTAGATGACATGCTTTTCCTGTCAAAAGTTGCGAGAGATCTTCAAATTACGGATCATTTAGTTATTTACTGTTATATCTGGAAAATGAATTAAAACCTACAAATATCGTGGCATTATTCCTACAAAAAAAGCGGACGGTTCGTGGTGAATATCTAGAACCTTGTTTCTGAGCTAAAAGGACGTGTTTGTTTTGAAGGATCTTAAAGTAGACTTGAACTTATCTGTAGAATGTCAGCTTATATTACAGTGCAAAAGTGTAGACATCTAAAAATGCAACACCCATTGAAGAGTGTATCCTGACTGTAAGTTATATATATATATATATATATATATATATATATATATATATATATATATATATATATATATATATATATATATATATATATATATATTGGACTTAAGAAAATCTACTCCAGCTTCCCCCAACAAAATAAAAGAATTAGTGACTGAAAGAATACGTTGACGAAAGTAAAGATATGAAATTATTACCTGTCTAACTGGCATGATTCATGAGGCGAAAGTCTTTAATTGAAAAACATTTTTGTTAAAATTAGTTGAATAATTACAAATTTAGAGCTATAACATGAGTACCGAGGATAGGAAACTTAATCACATTATTTCCTTCCTGAGGATATGAAACGAACTATTCCAAGTGAAATTATACAAGAAGATATCTAAATTTTAACAGCAAAATATGCTGTGGCACCCAGTTCACTAAATAGTGATCTACATTGTTGCGCTATTTACTTAATTACTTGTGCATATAAATGGCATCCACAACAAATACGTACAAATATAGTTTTATTGTACCGAGCGCAGGATGGTATCAGTACTGTGATAGTGGAATGTCATGTGATTCGAATATGGCCGTTTTATTTAAGACCTAATAAAAGCTCTCTAAAAACTGTAAGATATACGTGACAGACGACTGTCATCTCCGTTTATGCTTTCCAATTAGAAATAACCCTGCATTTTTGTGACATAGTTAGCATATTCGGCACATAGAGTACTAATCACTAGCTATTATTACCTGTCACCTTATATGAAGGTCATCAGGTCTTGCTCTCTTTTATGAACATCTGAATAATTATCTAAGTAGATTTTAGATATATATGCTGCCCTTAGAAAAGAAAAACAAATCAAGAAAAAAGTTCTAATTGTCATGCGTTGCAAGTATTGCATAATAAACGTCTAGAGCCACGTGCTATTATTTTCTAAACGCGCATTAATACGAATATGTTAATGAAGGCAGCACGGTGACCAGTTGACTCTAAGTACACAAGTTCTACGCATAAAAATAAAAACATAACACCATTTAATATTGTTACTGTATTATCACATTTAATCGAAGGCTGTCATATAAATATAGCTCTAAGCAATTAATATTTTATAAGGATAACGTTTATCTTTCATCAGTTCTTATTTGGAAAAGTTCTTTGGTAGCCAATAGTACGATAAAGTAAGGAGCGCTAACGAAGTGTGAGATTTGTAGTTCATTGTATTATTGGAAATTTATATTTTCTGTCTTGGAAATATGGCAAGTGTTTCTGTTACTGGTGCAATGATACGGTACATATAAATCTTCTTGTGGAATAGCTTGTGGACTGATGAATGAGTGTAGGCGTTTTCGTTTGAACATTAAAATGTCTGATTCAACTCGGTTTGGTTGGGGGTGTTTGACAAGGTTTGAAAAACGCAAGTCTGATATAACACATTCTTAGTTGTTGTCACCTTTGCTTATGCTCTTGACAGAGTTTTGAGTTTTGTAGCCAGTGATGTGTCTTGTCTGTGTCTGAAACAGTCTTTTCTGTTATAGTTCGTTCCGCACAACATCGCGAATTTTATCCTATCTGCAGCTTAGTAAACTTTTCAGATCATCTTCATTTAATGGAGCTAAAGTGTCTAATTCGTTCACACGAAGTATTTCAAACTAATTAGGTACTTTTTAGTAACATTTAATGACGCTGACCTGAAAATCTACCAAGTTACAGATAGGATAACATTCGCCATGCTTTGTGTTGTTTCTAGCATAATATGAAATGGCTCAAAATCGTGGCCTGTGTGTGCGTGTCTCTCCCTCTTACAATGTTTAGTATGGTATATTATAAAAGTCGGTAAGACCTTCAGTTGCTTTATGAGTGAATTTCTCATATATATATATATATATATATATATATATATATATATATATATATATATGTGTGTGTGTGTGTGTGTGTGTGTGTGTGTGTGTGTGTGTGTGTGTGTGTGTGTTGTTGTTGTTGTTTAATTTCATAATAACTCCGTCAGGCACAGCAGATGACACATGAGTTTCTTTGTTTTAAATGTAGTTCCTAGCGCGTGGACACCGTGACTGAGACGACCGGACTGAGATAACCAGACTTTGATAGAAAAGTAAGATTAGCAAAGCATCTAGATTTCTCTGTCGCATGGCTGAGAATAAACAAAGTTGAGCCAAGATGATATTGCCTTCTACCGTAGTAAGAATTGCTTACGAGTTTCGATAGTAATAATAAATACTTCTCTAACAGCAATTTTCATGCATCGTCTAGGCGTTGGTCTGAGTTAATTGATCGGAGTTAATTTAAATATTGCCCATACTGTCTGATCTATATAATATGTTCTTACATTTTATCTAATAATCAGGCAAATACAGTGTGTTATCTAATTTCATTTTTCTTCTGATATCTCTTAGAAACAGCAGTGCTATTTCGACTACCAACGTTGGATATTTCTATCGTGACAATATTCGTTTGCATTATGATTGTCTTGTGTGCAGACTTCGAATATTAGGAAAACTTGGGGAACTCAGCTAAAACTGACTAACTACCAACTAAAGAATTGTTTCAATGTTCCCAAATAGTTTTGCACCCAGGTTTAGGATTAAGTTGTTTCCAGATTAATAATCAAACGTTTACACTAAATTATAAATTAATCCCCAACATTCATCTGATGAAAATTCCAATTATGAATGAAAATGAGACCATAGCACTACGAAAAAAATACATATCAACTAAAGTCACCAAAATTCTCCTTCTCTTTCAAGGCTGAGTCCAAGTTTTTGCCACTCTGATTGCTTGACCTTCTGCCATTCAGGAGCACTGTAATAATAGAAATACATTTGTATCATATACGAGTGTGCAATATTTTTGTTTTGATTAAGCTTTTGACGTTTTACACCAAGTGTACTTATTTATTCTTGAAATATTTTCCACTGTCATGTAAACGTTTAATCCAAAACATAAAATGATCATGTAAACACAAATGCACGGTAACATCGAACATGGAAATATACCGCGTAGACTGCAGAACACATTTTAAAATCATCGTCAATGCCAAATCTGCAAATCTAAATGAGAATATGAGTTTAGTAGCGGTAAAATAACTTGCTTTGCATGTGTCTATCATGGGTTAGATGCTGGCTGTCGGCATGAGCAAGATTCGGATGTGAACATCTATAGTCTGATATTTAGCCAGATACGAGGAATTGTCTGAGCACAATACTTAAAAGATCCGAGACAATTCTATATTTATTACAGTGTAATGAAGTAGTGATATTATGAAGGGCAAACATTATGAAGACGTTTTTGGACTTTCGTAATTTAATTATTCGAGTTCGTATTCTGCCTAAAAATATTTGAAATCATTTCTTAAACGTGAACCTGGATATCACATTTGTGCTCGAGAAGTCAGGTGTTCCCGTTAACATCTAAGTACATTCATCGTTAACAACAAAGTAGAACAAAAATTATTTTCATTTATTAAAAACTGCAGTGCGACTCCATTAGAATAATCGTTGTCTTATGACGGGTTCCCAAATGTAATAACATGCTTACCCATTTGACCAAGGACCTGTCCATTTGCTGGTTCCCCAGGGGTTTGAAAGTCTTATCATCATAAGTTCACCTGACCCCACCTCTCCTTGCAGACCCTTGTCCATTTTAATTCTCAGGACCTTATTAATGATGTAGCCGTGGCCTTTTATGAGGCCTTGATTAGCCCTTGTCCCTATCTGTTCCATAGGGCACTGAAATTAATCAAATTTGTGTGAGCTTGAGGACTGAACCGTGTCACATTTAAGAAAGGCTGGTACAAAACTGTATATTTAGCTAATCGACAAAAGCCAAGAAACGACGCATTTAAAACTCGTCTTCTTAAGACCGCTGTTTCTGAAAATTATCATCATCATTATTATTAATTTGTTATTATTATTATTATTATTATTATTATTATTATTATTAGTAGTAGTAGTAGTAGTAGTAGTAGTAGTAGTAGTAGTAGAAGGAGGAGGAGGAGGAGGAGTAGAAGTAGTTGTTTTGTTGTTGTTGTATTGTATCAGTTGTTACACGTTGGTTCTTAGGATTGTCTGCTTACGTTTCTCACAATGATTCAAATTCTGCATGTGTTTTTAAGCACACCTTCATACATTTTGATTGATCAGGTCAATTTAAACGCAGAGAAATAAAAAATGTAAATAATTAACACATAATAAAACAATTTTCCGAGTTTTTTTTTTCTGATTGAGGATTTTATTTTGTTTGGAGTACAGCGGTGGTGTCAAAGGAACATCACTATATTGTGTAAGTAAAAATGTGCTGAAATATTTTGGTGCCAAAAATAATTGAATCAATCAGGACTTAAGTTACTGAAAAAAAAAGTTCATGAGATCTTAGTCCTAATCCTATATTAAGGATATTTATTCAGTATTTTCCCCCTTCTTACGTCAATGATGCATGTCAGTAAAGCGTGACTATCAAGATCGTCTCTCAGTTTGCGATAAAATGTAAGTTTCTCCTTCGGTTCATTCAGTGACAGTTTTGACAGTATCACTTTCTCCGCCATGCCGCCTGTAAAATCGATTAGAGCTTCCTCCGTTCTGCCCATTTTTAGTGATGCGTACCCACCGTACAACCTGAAAAAGAATACATCGCACTAAAGTATCGGACTTTCACGTGATAAAAAGTGGTCATAAATGTTCCAACCGTTGCACAAATTTACAATAATACAGTAGTCTAATGCACAGTGCCTATGTATAATGATGAGAAATGAATACAACTTGCTTGAAAGACAGGTTCTTTTTTCAGATGTACCCGTGAAATAACAAAGAATGGAGAGTCTACGATCAGTTCAGTTTCCTGACCATTTCTATATAAACTTCGTTTTCTTGAAACTCATCTAGTGTATCAAATTCATAAATTCGTCTACAGAAGTTTTGATGAATACTAAGGAAAGCTACTTCAATGTGTGCGTGGTACACAGTAACTCCAGCCAATCGCGCAAGTTAGGGACTTGAGACACAGATGGATGCGTTATCTAAATGAATGAAGTACCCTTCGGCTTTCATTGTGGGGACAGAACGAGGAAACACGCGTCAGTTTCTTAGAACATCAGTTGCGCAGCTTCTTTGATATAGACTACTAGTTTATCTAGTATGAACTGGTATTATTTCAAGTGGAACTTCTAGCATCCTCTTTAGTTTCGTTTTATACTTACTTAGCATAGGCTTTTTCTACAAGTGAGCTCCAAAATTCGTTTCCTGTTTTCGAGTGACAATAGATGAGATTGTCGTTCTTTGTTGGTAGTCTATCGTCTACCACAACGTCTGTCCACTCCCCAAACCGCCAGAATTGGAAATGGAAGATCCCTGCATAGGTTGGTTTATCTGATGTTTCATTCCATTCCTGTCCGTTTAGATTCGGAACCACCTGCGATGGAGAAATATCGGAAAATATTTATTATTTACAAGTTTTACTGGACGTAAGGAAAAGGAAATGAAAATAACAGGACATTACAAGGTGACAAAGAGAAAAGTGTTTTCTCTTACCGTAATGAAAGAGGCAGAAATGATTTGATAGGTGCTAAAGATGCTGTTGTTATTGTTGTTGTTATTGCAATGCCATTGTTCAGGACACAATAGGCTATACTAGGCGGCCAGTATAAGCAGAACATTATAAACTGTGATTCAACGAGCAACTGTTGCCATCAGTACAACGACCTCATCTGACGCCATCGCCTTCCATATTGGAATTTCATCTAGATTAGATCCTGGATTCAATTAGAACTGTTTAGTGATTGGACTTATATTTTTCAATTCTATGATTAATTTTTGGGTTATTTTCACAAACCTTAAGTCCTATTTCATATTTTTATCTTGTTTTCTAGGGAAATAAATAAGTTTGTTAAATTTACAAAACTTGTTGACTTCACTCTTTTCTTTTGTTACTTTTGTACGAGCCTACACGTAACAACCTGCATGGCAAGATATACTAACAGATATGCATGGCAACATGTAATACTAGATATGCATAGTATGATGTAATAATAGACATGCATGGCAACATGTAATAATAGACCCGCGTGGCTACAATTAATAATAGACCTGTGCAGATATATGTAATAATAGATCTGTATGGCCTCAGGTAATAATAAATCTGTAGCTACAGGTAATAAAATAAATATCGTACAGGATAGGCAAAATACCTTATACACATTAATTTAGCGCGCGACAACAAACCCTTAAGCAGTAGCCGAAAAATATAAAGATTCAACATTTTCTCCCCATAAACAATCTCATCAATTGAAGGTTGTAACCTTCTGTTAATGTTAATAAAATACCATAATCAAATGCTTTGGATGACACAATTATAGGAAATCAATCTGCAGCATATAATTCGCAATATTAAATCAAGAAATAATCAGAGATAACCTTAACTGTAATTTACATATTTTCCTATATTTTATAGTTTTCTCAATATCACTTTCTGCCAATTAAACAAACTTTCGATATTGATAGTCTGCATTTAGAAATAAATGTTTAGCACATCGCTTGAAAATAGGCTGTGAAAATAATTTTTTAACAAAGGAAATGCAGTTTAGTTTTAACAAAGTTTGTAAATTGACGTAAGTTAGAGTTTTATTTTCGGGACATTGTTATTGCCGGTATGTTGCAGTAAAGTGGATATGAAACAAAAACACGGTGGACAGCAGTCACAAAGCGAGAAAATTCGAACAAGTGCGAACAACACGCATGAATACTGAAATGTTGCGAAACCCTTACAGATTGGAACAGGACTTTCTCGCGTGCGAGACTGGCGCAGGCCGTAACAAACCAACAGTTGCCCAGTTCCCCTTGGTTTAGGTCATCAGAAGTCTTCCCCTCCACCACTAGTTGCGGTTCTTTGCAAAACTCCTGAAATTGATTTATGTTTTCAAAATGACATACCAAAATATTAAAATAGTTTATTATTTTTGACTGAAGAGAAAGAAGACTGGTTGTTTGATCACACACACACACACACACACACGATAGCTAAACCGGGATTGTCTGGGTAAGATACGAACGAGCGATCCACTGAGTGTGAATCTAAAACGCTAATTACTCGATAACATCTGCTGCAAAGAAAGAGAAAGAGGAAGAAGATCGTTAGAAGGTGTGTATTTTATGGAATTCTACTGTTGTTAATCCGTTGTCACAATTATGATTTATTTACAGATTTGCCGCATTTATGTTTAGCAGTATACAGGACCGATAAAACCACCTGTAACTGGATCAGCTTAAATTGTGGCGATGCTGGTGTACTGGGGGCGAGCAAGCAAAGAGTTATCATGCAAAGGTGAGATGTCTCATGAATAAAGGCTGATCAATAAATATTTCCAGATATATAAAGTGTAACAAAAACTAATGAGTTCAGTTTGCTTTTCTCTTTTGTCATGAGAATTCGATCCCATTCCGACATCACTGCTGCTTGAGTGCTTAGATTCAATTTTGCCTTTTCTAACCGATTTTATCAATACTTCTCTTTAATTCTGGGAATTCCAATAATTTTTTTTCAAAGATCCCATTGTAAAGCCTCTGTTGAAGAAACCGACAATTGACCCGAACGATTTAAAGAACTGCCGCTATGTTTCTAACCTCTCATTTAGTTTTATAATCTTAGAAAAACATTGTTCTATCCCAACGTGTATCTCATCCGAATTCAAACAGTATTTTTTTTAACAATTTACAATCTGCAAATCACTCTCGCTGTTGTACTGAAACTTCCCTTCTGAGAGTAGTTAACGAACTACTGTATGCTTTGGATAGTGGAAAGATTACAGTCCTCACATTCCTTGACTTGTCGACGGCATTTGACACAATGGATCATGTTATATTACTTCAACGTCTCCAGCATGTATTTTTTATTCATGATACAGACTCACTATGATTCAAGTCCTGCTTAGCCAACAGGACACATTTGTGTCCGTAAATGGAAAACATTCTAACCCAGATGACCATGTTTTGGTGTACCAGAAGGCTCTATTCTCGGCCACTTTCTATTTATTCTGTACACTCAGCCTCTTTCAAGTGTCATAGATAGAGAGGTGCATTTCCGATGTGAAGCCATTGCTGAAATGTAACAAGCTGCAGATGAATGGTGATACAACTGAAGCCATCCTGATAACTACAGAAAGACTTTGCCATTCATATCCTTTACCTCAAACAACATGTATCAGCAATGCCAACATTAAATTTACATAGTCAGTAAGAAACCTAGTCGTCACCCACGACAGTACACCAACATGTAATGAACATATGCGAGGCTGCATATCTGGAGCTGCTACGTATCAGCACCATTCGCAATTTTTTCATGTTGATAGCACAAAAACTCGTGTGTGTTCCTTACTATCTTCAAAGATTGACTATTGTAATTCACGTCTATCTGGTTTAACTCAGTATCTACTACAGAAACTTCAGAAAGTTCAAATCACGTCTGCTCGGATCATCCCTAAAATAAGAAGAACTCAACACACCTTCCTGCTCTATAGCCTTCAATGGCTATCAGTTCGTTCCAGAATCAAACACAAACTATGTTCACTATACTGTATTTCCTTGACGGGCACCAGTCCAATATATCTATCTGACTTCACTCAGGTGTATACCCTGTCTAGAAACTTACGCTCCTCTTCCGACACCCTTACTATTCTAACTGTTTAAACGAAGTCATACGGATAATGTTATTTTGCGTGCCAAGGCCCAGCTACATGGAACGAATTGCCCATGGATCTTAGACGCAAGGACACTGTGATGTCATTCAAGAGTGCCCTTAAAACTCACCTATTTTGACTAGAAGAAACGATGTAAAGACTTTATAAAGTTTACCTCTTTAATTATTCTTAGCTTGTTTTTGTTTTGTAATTTCATGGTTTTTGTCTTGTAATCTTGTCGTCGTATATGTTTATATGTTTTATCTAATATTGTAAAGCGTTTAGAGTTTCTAAAGATTAGGCGCTTTACTAAGTCCACATTATTATTATTATTATTATTATTATTATTATTATTATTATTAATATTATGTCAGGTATATTTTTGTCACATGCTAATTGCTGTTTATTTGCTTCAGTGCAATAACTAGGTTTTATTATTCGTTACGATAATTAATGTGGGGTTTTTTTGTCACGATCAAGTATGGATTGAGCACCCGTGTAATTATGCTGCATTTTAATTGCCTTTGATAAGCAGACACACAATGAGTGTGCGAGAAGTCAGCAATTGGCAATAAGTGAGTTGTATGTCTTAATTAGGGTGGAAAGCTCATTCTCATCATACCATCGGCTTGATCCTTGTGCCTTTGATATTGTTCTCCGCGTACAATTTTTCGTATACGGTTATTTGAGGTACGAATATTAAGCTGATGATGTAAAGAGAGTGGGAAAATAATTCTGACTACGAAAAAGTTCGGGCTTCTTCTTTATATATCCGCAAGCTTTTACTAAACTGACGATTACTGAAAGATTCAGATCAAAGACAATATTTACATAAAAAATACAATTGCTGACATTGTGAATTATCTACGTCTGCTTCGAACAGCTTCACTGAGATGATATTAATTGATGTTTATCAGGTCAATAAGGTTAATTACTTACACATAGCTCTTTTATTTTAATGAACAGGAAACCTTTTAAGTTCACACAGCATCCGCTAAGCATATAACGTTCGTCGAATTTACATTTATAAATGAATGGTTATTAAGGCAAATGTAAAGATGGGTATCGTATTCATAAATGGAAGGAATGGGGGCAATGATTATTGAGGTATACTTATTCAAATAGATGATTTGTTATCTATAAACAGATGGATGGATTCATTAAATGATTCTATGTTATCTTTAGGATATAAACTAAAAGATAACACTTTCTTAACCTGGACCACAAGCTGTTATTTTTTGTTCTTAAAAATAATCTATTGTTTGGTCAAATAATCCATACTTCCATCAAATGCATAAAGCGGCTTACCCTTGGTCTTTTCCATTCTATATCCGAGTCCAACTCACTGTAGGCCGGAAATTCTGGGTCCTCAAAAAGGACTCCCCTTTCCAAACAGTCCTTCTTCATGGAAGAGTACTTCTGACCCTTAAAGGGAGTCGGCATGATGGAAGCTAACACCTGAAAATAATTAATCAAGCACAAAATTAATCAGAACTTTAATCAACAGCACTCGTACGATATTAATAAAATTTAGATCCTAATTTAAATAATAAAGCAAAACCAGAACAATATTGTGCGCAATATAAATACACCATAGACCATCTCACTTAAAGTATCGACTTCTGCTGAAAAGTAAAGGGGAGTGGGACAATAGTTGAAATCAGATATCTAAAAATAGTTTTAAATATTTACGTATATTTTAGTTTTTTCCATCAATGAT
Organism: Megalonaias nervosa; assembly: GCA_016617855.1. Classification (NCBI taxonomy): domain Eukaryota; kingdom Metazoa; phylum Mollusca; class Bivalvia; order Unionida; family Unionidae; genus Megalonaias; species Megalonaias nervosa. The sequence goes on from JAECUM010037508.1 coordinate 55,815, forward strand.
CACTTTATTTAAAGAAAAGTCTCTTCGGAAGACACAACCAGATGTGAATTCAGTTGTCAGATTTCTGAAATTAGATATATGACCCTTTCTGAGTTGCATTCTGCTTTGTATGACTTAAATATTTTAAGACCTATCATAAAGATACATCTATTTAACATTTTTTTTCAGCTACCATTTTGAATAACTCTGAACTTGATAATATTTTTTCAACCTAATAGTTTTTCTCTTGTTGTAAAGAACGCATTTGAAACAATAAAGTAGCAAAGAATGTCGAGGCTGTTTTAGCAGCAGAAGGAAGGTAAGTAGGGGAGGAAATAAGAATGAGGTTAAGAAAGAAAAGCTGCAGCATCAACAGAAACAGTATTAGTAGTAAAAACAACTTTCTTCGTTGCCTCTAAAGTTCGTTTCAAGGTAGAATGTCAGAATTGTAATATGTAATTGTATGCGTCAGAAACAGTTCTTATTTCCTTCTTTTCATATTTTGCAGAGTTCATGACCTGCCACCATTAATTTTTTTCAGCAAATAATTAGCATGTTTCATCGCAGTCATAGAAGCTTGAGAATATTATCGTTATTCGCACGAGTTGCCTCCCTTGCGCCACTGACCGGTTAGTCCAAGCGCATCAAGTCAACAGTGATCATGTCGTTCTAGATAATTTCATTAAAGGTTTTATTTTATGTGACTACATAAGACGAGAAAAATGGGGAAAAATAGAGAAGAAAGAAACATGATAATACTTCTCACTGAACCGAATATCAGGCGGATCGATTGCCAAAAATGACTATGTGGAATTCGACTTGTCGGGGCAGCGAAAGATATCCAAAACTAGTTGAAGCGTCTACTTTAAAAGGTCGAATCATTTACAAAATATTAAAAGGATTCCTTTTGGTAAAAAGATGTGCTTTGAACCGAAAGAAAGAGATTTACGTGAAGATATTTGGATTACAATAACACAGAGGGTTGATATGTAAGTAATATGCCATGTTATTAACTTGAAAATGTTTAAACAACAGGCAATTTGAGTGAGCGAATATAAAAATTATTGTTTCTTAAGGAAACCATCTGTTAGTGTTAAGCATGAGATTTATTTCTGACACAAAGAAAATGGATAACCTTTTGTGTTAAACATGGGATTTAATTTGACACCGACATATGGGCAGAAAAACATTGCTGAAAAATGTGCATTTCTATTACTTACCACGATATATTTAGCATGTGTTGTGCCTTTTAGCTAAAGATTTCAAACGATAATTTTCTAACTATTGTAATACTTTGGAACACCTTTAGTGTTTTCGTACTCATTGCAGCCTTCGGGCTTTTTGTCCTTATCGAATATGACATAGCTCAGTTATAAGATTGCTAACGAACAATCTTATAACTGCCTTCTTAGCATTAAAATGAACAACACTGCTATAGATTTTCGTAACTTTCATTGTGTATTCAAATCAAACATCACTGATACACTAATCGTTTTAATCCTAGAGAAAATATTTACTTTGATGGAATTAATTTAATTCAAAGAAAATGTCCAGAATATAGACAACACAAAAACCATTAGATGCATAAATTGTATGTATGTATGTATGTATGTATGTATGTATGTATGTATGTATGTTTGTATGTATGTATGTATTGCATGCAGGTATGTAGGTAGGTAGATAGGTTGGTCGGTAGTATGATAATAGAGGTTTTGTATATTTTTCACTGATCTAGGTTAAAGTGTTCTACATTTTACCGTTCAAGGCATATTATGAGTTCTCAAATGAGAAATGTCTTTTGAATATCAAGTAAATTATTGCATTTTCTTGGTGGTCATTGGGAAATGAGAAACATATGAATCATAATTCCTGCTATTGGTAAGCCTGAAGGAAATATATGACAAACTTCGTACAGTGATATGCTATTGGTGGTGTCCGTCTGGTTGTTGCACAGATAATATTTGTTATAGTAAAGAATCCCATTGTTCGACGTATCTCTTTCGAGGTTTCATTAAATACAATATAATTCATCAAGAGGTATATCTCTGACGACCATTTGAACAATATATCCCGTCCCAAATTAATGACAACACATTGACATAAAATACCTTTTCGTCCCAGTTACGGAAGGCCGCTGCAGCAAGGCTAGCTTTCCCGACTTCGTCAACTCTCTGAAAAATCTTCATGACGTCTATGTATGTCTTCCTACTAACTTTCTTTTCATCAAAGTTCTTCATTTGCCTTATTAGTTTTTCAGGCTGTCGAATTAAATACTGTATCGTCTGCCAAACCTGCAAGAGATGCAAAGCACGAAAGAAGTTATAAATACGCACCAAAGAATTATTTATAATTCCTATCCATTGTACTTTCATGAACCTATTGCCTTTGTATTCGTTTCAGGATGACAGAATAATAGTAGATCGATATGCAGCTTTGTAATAGTTGAATTTCTAAATTGTTTGCTGACCGAGGAACATAATTACACCTTCCTACTAAACCGTATGGTAAAAATTTCAACTACCATTTAAAAGAATTATGCATGCATCATAATACAACATTAAATGACTCTTACTAACATGCTACACAAATGCGTTTGAGTCATCATGCAGAATCAAAGGTTAACCCAAGAAAGCCGTGCAAAAGAATATTATCAGCAATCCGAAATCTACAACCTTTTTCAGTACAAAATTTTCCTGAATAACGGAAGGAACGAATGTAAAACAACCAGGCTTTATATTGTTCTTCATCATTAATGATTTAAACAGGGTATGTATATATCAGGTACTCAAATACACTTTCAGTAACGCTTCGCGTCAATGATAATATATGTTGACTTGAAACTAATGTCTTTAATCTATCTTACTTCCATGTCCATAGTTTGATATCTATGTATAATTGTTCATCACAAATTTTGCAGTCTAGGTTAACGTACGTTTTCGAACCATAAGGAAATGGCTAGAACATGTTATGTTACCTCCAAGTCATGTTGGTTTTCTCCTAGTAACATGAATGTTGCCATCATGACATCGTGAATGACTTTTGGTGGATCTGTATAGCCCCGTAGTTCTGTAATTGTCTTTGGTGTTATTTCTAAAGGGTTGTGCGTGTTATTCAGTTTATCCAGTTCTTGTTTGGCTTTTGATAAGATCGGAGGATCATCTACGAATCCACTTTCGGAGGCCATTTTGATTGCCTTCTCCAAAACGTCTGTGCGTCCTCTGAGTATGGCATTTTTTAGTACTGTGAAAATATCGATAAGATGTGAAATTGCTCCTCAAATTGAAATGTGTGTCTCGATAGCGTCGCATATGACTATATTGTGACAAATGCCGTATGTAGCAATAACAAAGGATGCCACTAAATATTTGGGATCAATAAGGTACACCTCGAAATGTTTTCATCCTGGCAAAAAATGAATTGGTATGTTTCAGTTCTTTATAAAAATTGTTTCTGAATCGTGAAGCAATGTACTCTGTTTCAGAAAGAAAAATAATGACTATATTATACTTTTTCAAGCCTGAAGAATAACATGAGAATGAATTACTGTTGACATTTCAACAATAAGAATGACACGCGAGGTCTCAGCTTTAGAATTAAAATTTCAAATGTTTTGCGACACTGGGGATAGAAATAACATACAGTCTGATGTAACTGAAGTATTCTTAACGTAGATAAAACCAAAACGTTCCTAGTGTCATGTAAACGATATTCAAGTTCTGACAAAGATTCGGTCAGTTAGATTGAAAGGAATCTCAGTGTTGGACTTATAAGTGGCATTCTGTGGAGAGAGACGGGTTGGGGGAACATAATGCGATTAAGGTATTAAAAAATGCTTTTGTAATAATGTCAAGAATATAACGTTTAGAGCACAAGTTTTGGTACAAGAACAAATTTGTGATTATTTTATTGTGAACTTGGTAATAAGCTTGTTAATCCTTGAACTTCTTTCTTCGTTTGGCAGATGGAGATCTGAGAAGGAAAAGCAATGTAGCGTTAAGATGATTTAGTTTTGATAAGCGTCTGTTGGCAATAATAAGATATTCCACTAAAGAACTCGAGTACATTTACATGTGCATCTCGATTATTTATGAAAGTGTTAAATGAACATGTTTCATTTTCTTAACCTCTTTAAAGTACAGGTACATAAACGCCAGATAACTAAAGATGACCTCAGTTCTACTCATTTACTAATTGGATGGAGAAGAATTTGGATCCGTTCTTGAGACTGGTCCGTATAGGTACAATGTGTCTGAGTGTACATAAAGGATAGCAAACACATGATACCTGCACAGTGGGAAATTGCCTTGTTATTTTATAGGAGTATATGTTGAGTGCCACCAATAAACTGATGTTTCATTTATGACTACATTCTGTAGACACAAACACTCTTCATTGTTTAATGATTGTATGGAGGGTAGGATGACGAGAATAAAATGAATCAAATCGTTTTTTAGACCTTCTGAATTAAACTATATCCACAGCAAATAGACCAAAGTCAACGTACCAATAATAATAATAATAATAATAATAATAATAATAATAATAATAATGATAATAATAATAATAATAATAATAATAATAATAATAATATTTTCAAGATGCAACAATTTACAAATATCCAAAAGTTTTTAGTTTGCCTCCATAAAGCCATATACCTCAGTCCCATCGATGTAATGAAACATTAGTCTTCGTCATCTCTTAAGTCTCCTTAAAAATTGCACCAAATATAATCACACTCTTTGAGTTGATCCAGACGGAATTCAAACTACAAGCAAGAGTCAATATTAGCTGTGACAACGGGATGTGTTTTCATGATATAAACGGTACTTTTAACACAGTTTTGGCTATATGATCCGGAAATAGGAGCTAAGCAATATTTCCACTGACATACCGAGGCAGCCGACACGGGATGGCCAGGGTGGGTATGAAACCAGCAACCACTGGATTACGAATCCAGATCTATCGAGGCGTGCCTAATAAAAATGTATAATTTGGCCCCTACCACACCTACCACATGGGCTGAATTCACAATCAAATAGGTCCGCTGTAATTTACAAATCCTCCTTAAACGTAAATCCAAACATGATCATTCTCTCCTTCTCTTCCCCCGCCCCTTCTCTCTTTCTCTCTCTGTCTGTCTCGTTTGGTTCAGATGGAGTTCAGGCAACAAGGAAAACAGATACGGACGGACGCATGTAGGTGTTGGTAGACGTACGAAATGAAATGATGAAAACAAATCCGCAAAGTCGTTGATATATAATAATAATAATAATAATAATAATAATAATAATAATAATAATAATAATAATATTTCGAAATCCTGTACAGCAAGAATATCAAAATAGTATCGAGTACGCGGATTATTTGAAATACATAGTCCAAGATTTTTTAATGAATCTATACATGTCAAGATTAAATATTTTCGAAGGATTACCAATCTCGACTCTTCCGTTGTTCAAGACATTTTTAGCATGTAAGAGATCCGCATCTTCCTTTAAGTCAAGAACATTGAATTCTATAACTGACTTCTCTAGAGCTTCAAGGTCATTCATGGTTTTGCCCGGTCGCGTGGCCTTCTTGACCAATTCATTCATCTTCGTCCTGGCGATTTTTTCTTTTGCGATCTGAAATAGCAAAATGTGTTTTTCTTTTGCACGAAGAATTAAGCAATTAGAAAATCGAAAATATCGAACATTCGGCATCAATGATTATTCAATTAAATACAATTCTATTATGAATAGGAGTAACAAAAATATTCTACGTATTTTTAACAATCATGCGAGTCTTTTTATTCGTTTTCTTTTTAAAGCTACCGACCGCTTCTTTATGATCAACGAATATTAAAGAATCAAACACATGAAGAAACATTGTAATGCAGTAATGTTAAGTTCTTAAAATACAAGAAAAGGGAGAAAGAAAGTGTTATTTATTGCACACACCCCAATGCTCGGATCAATTATGGGTAACCTTATTTATCTAGTACTCATAATAAAAAGGTATGCAATCATTTCCAGAGACGTTGATGTGTCAAAGTATGCCACTATGAGGAATGTATTTGATTCAGTTACATGTGTATGTGAATGGAGGAGAGAAGAATTTTCTTACTTGATATGACGTTTTATTTTTCCTTTCTGGATAAATTGTTGTAGACGTCTGCTTGTGTGCTTTCTTTGCACTTTTCCCCTATAAAATTACGTAAGCAAAATTATTGGGAATGCAGTTACAGATCACTTCTAAGTCACATGACTTGTAGTTCACATGATGAGCAAAGCACTTTAAAATAATTGTCATATCTACAAATGAAACTTTTTCAAGCTGACATAGAAAAATGTATACTTACTATTAACGAGCATATTGAAAGCAGAAAGACGCTCAGTATCATTGACACAAATTGACTCTTATTCTCCTACTGTTGCAATTTTAAGGTACTATACTGTCATTTTGCTTTGATCTTTCGTGTTTGCTAATTTCTGGTACCAGCGGCTATTTGTGCTATACTTGTGATATCAGCGCAGTTTATTCTATAGTATCTTTGATACTAGACGTATAAATCCGTCCCGATAACGATAGAGCTTGACAACTGATGTTGTCATTACGTGACTTTAGACTATCAAGAAAGATATGTTTTGCTAGTGTTTGATTCCTATTCTGTTCAAAATAATTGTGGTCTTGCGTTGTGAGACGTTAGTACACCACATATATTGAGGAAAAGCCACGTTTGTTGATCAAAGGATATTGAACTTCATAGGAGCTACAATAAAATATTTTTGGTCATTGTGGTGAATAGGATAAAAGGGAGTGCCACTGATGTTGGCATTAGCAATAGTTTTACCAGTAAGTTTTCTAAACTTATAAAATATACGTTTGTACTTTGGCCCCAGATTTTGATTTAGTCCAAGAAATGTTTTGGTCCAAAACCAATGCGATTGCTTGAATTTTGTGCTCTTAAGTTTTAATAAATTAGGATACAAAATCGCATGCAACTGGCCCCGCTTGACCATTTGCCCTTTCGGTCTTATGTCCCAAAGTGACTCACAGTTTTATGGTGTATTTCATTCTTGGTTGTGGAGATCTAGTATCAGAACCCCTATAGTAAAGGTGAGACATATAAACCAAATAAATATAACATTTAGAAAGATAAAGAAATAAAAAGGGAGTAAAAACACTTGTGCGATAAAACTGACTTTGAAAACATTGACAAAGGTAAAAACAGCAATACATTTTTCTTTAAAATGTTCAATGTTGCGTTCCCCATTATTTCATTTAGATGCGGTTAATGAAAGTATGAGAGACACAATTCTAGATAAATTAAATTTTGGATGCAAGATCCAGTGCTTTCAGACTGTATTGTTTAATATGAAGTGTTAGTCGGTAACTTAATAGGTTGTGTTCGTTCTCATAACTAGATTATTTGACCAAAAACAAAATGAGATATGCCTATTTGACAGCTGTAAACTTCCAGAACGTCTAGCTATATGTACGAGATATGTATTACGACTCCGTGGTCACTACTAATTAACAAAAAGAAGCAAAACTAACACGTTTTGCAAAACTTAACAAACAATTTAAATATGAATCATGTGAATGAAAACGTGAGAGGAACTTACAGCATTATGGAGTGAATCGGAAATAATCTTAATAATGTTCTGTGAAAATCCAAATGAATGAAAAGTTCCGTATAATTCCAAAACCGAAAATGTACTGATCAACCAAGAATCGAGAGTTTCAAAAAAGGCGTCGTTCAGAACACTTTTGAATATTTCACAATGATTCCAGATAATATTATAGTCCAAACAATGAACACCTTCTATTTCCACTGAACAGCCCAAACAAACGTTTTTCTTCACGAATAATATCTAAGTTCAATATAAAAAACTTCTGCAGACTTACAACAGGAGCACAAGAAATTAATAGGACTCCAAAATAAAGAATGGATCTGATTGCTCAGTTCCCTTCTTATATTTACCTTCTCTCACAACTATGTTTCACAATATACCCCACGTGACAGATCCCACTACTCAATTGATTTCGAAAACTGCCTATTCATGAGACCTAGCCCAACCAAGGGAAAATTACTGTATTCTTCTACAAGAGTCCAAACCCCATCGGCCAATGAGAAATTAATCCAAAGACGTCATTAAAGCTTATTATTAAGATTGTCATTGGTAATTGTTAACACATTCTTATGCATCAATTTATAGATCCTATGCAATTTTACGCTGTTAACAGACTCTGGTCACGTAGGCAAAATCTAACTAAAGATATTCTGTACAATTTACAACCATGAATACAAATTACAAAAATTAGATAAA
>JAECUM010037511.1:0-15001 GCA_016617855.1 Megalonaias nervosa
ATATATATTGAAGAGCATGTTCAGTAAACATGACCTTGCCAACCTTCCGGTTAGTAATCAGTGGACTTTCTATATTTGAACTTGCCTCGCTGATTTGTTCACGGGTGAGAAGATAATGAATCTGAAAATTTCATCCAGGTTTATTTACACGTTACACTTGTCTTGGGGCTGTTTGAAATCCGCTCCACGTTGACATTCTACAGGGTGTTGTTCAGATTTTAGGCCAACGATAAATAGAAGCAATCCAGTCTAGTAGCCATATAAATTCTAATAGCCTATATTTGTTATGGTTATACAAGAATTGCTCAAATAACATAATATGTTAATGTATCCATATTAAAAATAAACTTTAAATATAGATTTGGTTCTGTGGCTAACTAAATCTTTTATCATATGCTTTCTAATAGCACAAATATTGTAATATCTGCGTTATTATTTCTTGGAGTAGCAATCATTAAAAATTGTTCTGCATAATTCATGACATAAAAATAAAATTGTGTTTCATAATAAAATTGTATATCACACAGTCTCAAGTCAAAGGTGTTTCGTTTATCTACCGTGTCATTAAAAAATTTGTGAAACATAAAAGTGTTTATTTTACTTCTTCTTTGTTGGAATGGAAATCATGTTTATCTTTTTTAAAATTAAGCTCGTTGCAGTTATATTAATGGAAATCAGAAAATGAGCCCATTATTTATGTGGATATTTTGATTTGAAGTAAACTTCTCATAATTTTATCACGTTTAATACGAGTATTTAAGTCATTATCTTGTACGTAATGAATATTTTCACTAACAATACTGTCAGAGAAATCGAATTAGGACAATGGAATCTTCAATAAAGATTTGAAGTATTCATACTAGTTTGGTGGAAAATTCGTTCCGATTCTTGTAGTGAAAAATACTTGTACGGTTTCAAAAGATGCTAGAATTGTCAATGGACGATTGTTATCATTGATGAGTCTTCCAGTCATAATATGAACATTACAATTTCAGCATAAATTTATTAGGGATAAGCCAGAATCGCGTTATCATCTTTCGTGTTTCTCTACACTGAGAAATTATAAGTATCATAATTTAAATTACATACACAAAATCCAGTGTACCATACAAAATCCAGTGTACCATACACCAAGTCTAGTGTACTATACACAACAGATCCAGTGTACCATACACAAACTGCAGTGTACCATACCCAAACTCCAGTGTACCATACACCAAGTCTAGTGTATCATACACAAAATATCCAGTGTACCATATACAAAGCTAGTGTACCATACATTAAATCCAGTGTCCGATATACAAAACTCCAGTGTTCAATACACAAAAGTCCAGCATATCATTAGACATAAAGTCATCAAGCTGCTTAATTCTAGCCTTAAAATCTACTGATTGGAACAGATAAGAATTTCCATAGAGAGTTTTGGCTTGAGACAACTTTTCGATTAACAATTTAATGCAATTTTCAGTAATATTATTTTATATAGGATAATATTCAGGTGAAATAAACGTAAAGTCATGATTGTATCATAATCAGTTTGCAACGTTGATTACTTAAATAGCAAAAAAAGCCACAATCATCAAATGTATCGAATACTCTTTCCGCAGAGTATTTCAATACGACAGATGTATGCACAAAAACGGTTCCTCCTCTCTTGTTCCTGGATTTACCCACTTTTTTTGCAAACACAACTACAAGTCAAAGGTTTCAAGAAAATTATCAAATTCCCCTAATGACTTTTGCCAAGCGTCATATAACCAAAAATGGCCAATATCATGCAAAAATGAAGAAAATAGTTATGGTATTAATTCTTGCTACGCTTTCTAATTCCACGACAGAATGCTTAAGTCGACATACATGTGATGAACACATCCGTGGTTTGTGGAAATCCTTCATATAAAAAGGGATATTCCCTGCGCTGACACTCTCTTCTGTGATATTTGCATAAATGTTCTCTTTTATCATCATACTACTTATTTTCCATATGAACTGGTGGGTAAAAGAACTAGAGGAGGCATTCAGCCATTGAGGGTTGCTCCAGTCATACATAAACACCCGTTGTCCCGTGATACGCTGGTCAGACTTGATGGAAGTAAACTCAAAATCTCCGCTAAATCGAGTCATATAGCTTTTTTCGTCTCTAACAAATCTTCCGATATTCTAAAGCTATCTTTAAGAATTCCACGTACTTTTATTAGCACATGTTTTTGTCATTGAACTTAATCTACCTTTGCCACTGTGATATGTTTTGAAAAACATCATCCAAAAATATTGTATTAAAATAAAAATATTTTCGTATATTAAAATTAAGACTAAAAGTAACTAAAATAAAAATGTGCTCTTACCATTTAAAATATTGACCTTGACGCTTGTGACTTGAAGGTCAGATGTTCGGCAAACATATGTACCTGTGTCCTGCATATCCGAATGTTTTATTGTAAGATTACTCGTAATAGTCCTAGTGTTAAGCGAGTATCGCTTGTGTATATCAATTTTTCTACGGCTATCGGTGGTTACTTTTATTCCGTCCTTGAACCAGTCTATATGATCCGGTGGAGTCGTCGCCCCTGTCGCATTGCAAGCAAGATTTATAGGTTGACCTTTATCGACATGCAAGGTTCCTGTGATGACTATACCTAGAAAATATAAAGTCGGTACATTGAACATTTTTATATCATTGTGTCTCTTGCCCCAGCCGTTGTGAATATATTGGTGCATTTGCCATTCGATGTCATCGTTATATTCAAATCAATGATCTCACCTGAGAACAAGATCAACTAGAGTTCGTTCAGCTAAGCATCGCGAATGACATCCGCGTCTGGAGATCGGTGAAATTGCACGTCACCGTCTCGAAATATAGATAAAATTACTTGGTTCATTTCGCACACGAATGATATAAACCCCATTTGTATCAACAAACATAACCACACGACTAGTTTGATAAATGCTGAAAAAATGTACATGTAATCCACTAAGAAAGTCGTGGAGTTGGGCACGACTATTATTAGACGTAAAGGGTCTCTTCACCAAGCGAGTATAACACCTGCGCAAGTCTGGCTTGTGGTCGGCTGGTTTTTTTATTTTTATTTCCATGGTCTTCAAGTGAACAGTTGTTGTTTACTGAAAGATTCTTAATACTATAAATAATTTTCTTCAATCGCATAATGACGGCACATCTTGAAACCCTAATTTCACAGTTACAAGGTTTGTGCATTTGTACGGCATATTAATAGTCCTTTTCGAGCCGAATATTAGTACTTCACGCTATGCAATATACAGCGCGACCCAAATCTAGGCGAAATACTCGGGTTAAGAAATATCTTTGCTACACCAACTACTCATAATCAGCACATAATCACTAAAATCTAACAACGCTATGAGCAAAGATGTTAGTAAACATGCACTTGCCGTTGTTTTATTACATTGCCCCACCTCCGAAAATCATTCGTCACAACGTCATACTTTTTGTCATGAATTACAAATGACGATCCCCGTAAAATCAACCACCACCCCGATTTGTGATTCGCCAACAGAATTACACATCTGGCTGGTAATCAACTGATCTGATCTCTTAGATCCGCCACTCTCCATAAAACTAAATATAAATCACAATCACTCATCGCCTAAAAATAAAATATATGTAAACAACGAGCAAAACTTACATAATGTTAAATCAGACATGACACTGCTCTGACTATGTTGTCAAGACTGCAAACTCTAGTATATTATTAAGTTGCAAACGTGCAAAATGAAGATCTTCTGAAGCGAGCTCATTATGAAAAAGAAAAGACGATAGCCACGTCAAAGTAACTTACTACTTGATTGATAAATCTGCGCAAGTACACTGAAGCAGAATAATAGTTTCTACCTGCTACTACACTGCCTTTACATCTCAAGTACAACAATGAGGCCACCAACAGCTGATCAAACACGTAGACGTCTCCTGATACAATGAAGAAGATACTGCAGGTAGTGCGATATCGATTCATATTGACTTTCCAACACGTTTCCACATAAACCGCCACACAATGTATACTTCCTACTGTCGACAAGCCTCCGAGATCCCATCCTCTCTACCAGCTACAAGTCGCCCGAACACGACAAAGAAACATGGTGCGTCTAAGTACAGAAACACACTCTGTCGGTTTCAGACCCTGTCAGGTTACACTGTTGTTTAGTTGTATGAACTAGCGCTGTTATGGCAGCTAAGAGGCTTCCTCTGGTAGATTCCATCAGCATCGGCACGATCAACAGTAATGATGCCACTTTGTAAATGTTTCCAAAAATGAGCCCTGAACGCTCCCGGTTATCCAAGCCGAACCATTTGGCCATTCCGCAGCAGAACAAGTAAACCTAACCCCTGAGACTGCAATTCAAACAATATCAAATAGATGATTACAGATAATCGAGGACATGCAGTAATAACGCTTGTAGAACACAAATTAACCCGTTCTAAACATGACATTGCGATGATTTTCGCGTATGCTGAGCAGCCTTTTAGATATTCATGAATAAACCGGAACTTTAGAAGGTGATTCTTCTATCTTTGCATCATGAAAAAATACTATACTTTTACCGATGCAGTGCTGGTACCTAACAACTTTAAGAGTACGCTTTAAGGAAATAACAAACAGGTTTCTAACAGGTCAAAATCCCAGGCGCACTCTGCTTGCCAAAACCTCGGGTACAAAGATTGTGCTTCCTATAGGACAACGCATCTCTAGTACACCCATGAGTCGCTCAGGTCCTCAGCACCCATACTAAATGGCACACAATCTATTGTCGTCATCAGACCACGCTTGCTGACACTACACTCTCTCATCTACATCATCACTAATATGCAAATGTTATAGCGACAGGAAACCTCTTTACTGGCACCTAAATAATCACATTCTAAAGTCTGCCATTGAACACTTAACTTACGAATTCTAATTTACGTAAATGTTGTTCAAAACAGCAAACACATGACTTCTAACCATTACTTATTGAATTTAATGCTGCATATGATTAATCCCAAACAATTAACCAAAAGCAAAAGAATCCAATAATCATAACTATAACCTGTACAACAACCGTAGAACACATATCTATGAGGCTTTCTCTAATGACCAGTTTTGACATCAACGTCCGAAACCCAATCTTTCAACTGCCACGTGAATATATACGTCAAAATGTCAGTCACTATTCACTCTTGCAGCTAACTACAGAGGCAGAATCGTACGAAAAAAAAACCCCAAAACACTATGTAAATAGTTCCATGTAAACTTCTATGGCATTATTTAGGACTGCTTCTATAACAGAACACAACACGATTCTATTTTAGATACATTTTGCTTAAAGCAGAAAACAAACGACTTCTAACCAATGCTTCTGGAAGTTAATACTGCATATGATTAATCCCAAGCAATCTACAGAAACATAATAATATCTGAGTCAAATGATCATAATTATAAAATGTGCAACGTCCGTAGAACACGTAGCCATTAGAGTTATTCGTGCAACCTTGTCTGTAAAACACGTTGTTACAACCCACAAATTCAAGTCACTGGGACAAAAGCATTGTCCATCCTTGTTTGTTTCAATACGGTCAGTAATATAATGGAAAGATAACAAAATACATTGACAAAATCGTAATACTTCGAGAAAAAGCCTTGCGCTATCCTACTACGCTCAGTTTACTTGGTTCTCTGGCCAGCTAATTCGCATGCTCGTTTAATTTGGACTTTTTCATCCGCAGTGTCACAAGCTTAGTTCGGATGTGGCGACAGTTTCTCTTTCTTGTCTATATCATCGCCATCATCAGATGACTCTTCCTAGCTGTTAGTGGGTTCGTGTTCTCTTTCAGATCGTATCATGCATGGTTTCAATCGAATGAATTGAACAATCTGACGACTTGTCTTATGATCATTTCTTGGGATGAGTAAGTGGCATCCGTTATTTCCTTAACAATCTGCCAAGGTCCCATCCAGTTAACCTGCATCTTAGGTGATTTCCTTTTCTCAGCTTGTGGTGTAACCATACAAGGTCAAAATCACCAAACTATTGACCATGAATCTGGAGATCATATGTTGCCTTCTGGTGCCGAATAGCGGTGATTATTTCTCTAGCGAGCTCGTTGGCCGCCAACATTGTCTTAATATATTTTAATACGAATTGAGAGAGATTCTCTGAGACCTCGTCTGATGTTTTGCGAATGAGTAGTTCCGTAGGAAGATTTACTATTCTACACAGGATCAGCTTGCTCGTGGCGAATCTAGAACAAACGTTTTCAGATGGACAATAGTCCACAATAGTCCGCGCTCATTAGAAGAAAGTACTGGCCCCAGTTGTCTGGTTTGTCTTTAACGTATGTCACGAGCATCTGATACAAAGTTCGGTTCTATCGTTGAACTATTCCATTGCACTGTGGATGATAGAGAGACATTCGGACCTACATGATTCCTTTCACGAAACAATGTTCCTTAAATAGGCACTTTCAAACTGTCAGCGTTGCTGAGACAATATCATAAGAGGCACGCCAAATCTAAAATAAAATTGTCAAGCAACGATTATGCAATCGTGGTGGTCTCAATATTAGGTACAGGTACCGACTTAGCCCACTTGGTGAAATGATCTCTATTCAAATAGAATGTATGCGTTTCCCTCCGCCGTATTTATAAAAGGCCATAAAATATCGAAGGCTAAGAGTTCTCCTGCTTGAAAAGCAGTTATGTCCTGTTGTTACGCTCGTTCTTCTGGTTGGAGTTCTTTGCTGAGCGCAAAAGAGCACGTTGGAGAGTACTCTCAAATGTCATTGCTCTTACTAGGCCAGTAGTAAAATTGGCGTCCTTTAGTGAGTTGTTTTTACTCCTAAGTTTCGCCGGCTGTACGGAACCAGGATAAAACGGGTAACTGGCTTGCCAGAATGAACATGTTAACCTCTCACGAGCATTTCGTCAGACATTTCCAATATCTTCTACGCTTCAAATACCTTGGCTTCATCAAGTCTCTAGATAATTGATCCCAAAAAGAGCGCTGCCGGGTCTCAACCCTTGCTTTCTGTACCTCTCCAAAATGAACATCACCTTCTAGCCTTATAGCGGAGAATTTAACAGTACGTTTGTTAAAGCATTTGTAACCTTTAAGAGCAAGCGACTTAAACCATCGGCAGGGACATGGTGAGTCCTATGACATTATTCTATGTCGAAGTCATATAATTATAACTGTTCCAACCAAGGGGCTCTTAAGTTCTTGAGCCACCGCCACCGCGAATATGGCTAGTGCAGTTTGAATTTTTTGCTGTAAGGATGGGTGTTGAAATATCGAATATAATGTATGACGGCCAACAGCTTATGACGAATGACACAAACCTGACATTCTGTGTTGTCCATGCGCAGGCTAGCATAAAGCTATCACCCTTTCTTTTCAGTCCGTTTTCTCGAAACGTACCGCACCTATACCTTCGCCAGTAGCGTCTGTATCTAGTATAAAGTGACAATAAATGTAGGATACAACCCAGACTGGTGCTGAGGCAAGCGCTTTACGCAATTCTTCGAATGCCGTCTCATGCTTTTATGTCCAGCAGAAATCAGCATTCGTTCTCGTAAGCTGCTGCAAGGGAGTCGCAATTTCAGCAAAGAGACACGGGATAATAACTACCAAACTCAAGTAATCACTGTACCGCAGTATCTGAATTTCTGGTGGGGAATTTCTTTACAAAAACTTTTTCAGGATATGTGTCAAATCTTGCAGCTAATATGGGATGTCCAAGATACCGTACCTATCGTGCACAGAGGGTACATTTTCTGAGTTTCAGCTTAAACCGGCTCTCTTAAGAAACGTATAAAGATCTGTGCTTTTATACCAAGCAACTGATAGAACCTGCTTCCAAACACTATCACGTCGTCGAGATATATCAGGCGCACTTAGTATTGCAGCAAGGCTTCCATCAGACTCTCTGATGTTCTGGGCGCGCTTCACAAACCAAACGGCATCACTTTGAAGTGGTACAAACCCCTTCGCGTTGCCAGTGCCGTCTTATATTTGTCATCCTGTTCGATTACCACTTGCAAGTACCGGGACATCTAATGGCAAGAACCAGTTCATGCCCGACAGAGAATTAAGAATAATATTGCTTCGATGAAGAGTTTATTCATCTTTCTTTGTAATCGAATTCACAGTTTTATAATCCAAACACAATCGCTTCGTCCCGTCCTTTTTGGCTACCAATATTAAGGGAGCAGTCCAAGGGCCACATACTGGTTTAATTACTCTCTACTGGAAGATACCATCGACTTGTGCTTGAATCTCCAGAGAACGGCATTCATCTGCGTTTGATTCAAAATGATGCGGCATTCCCTGTCTTGACAGAATGTTTAATCAATTTTTTTTCTACCAATGTCGTTATGCCCTTAGCAAGAATTACAAAAGTCGTTCAGCTGGGTATTGGGGATAGCTGCTTGTCACATTAATGCTTGATCTCTCGAATAACTTACACAAATGTGAAGGTAAACTGCTGTTCGATTACTTATTGGGACAATGGACATCTTGCGTCGATAGTGCTACACTGGATGAAGCCCACAAAGTACCAGCCTGCAAAGTTTCAACAAATGTAGTTAATTTAATAAACGTATTTGCTCCGTTCCATCGGTTGTTTTAAGAGTTTTTGTTCCATGACGAAAGAGCGATAGAAACTCTAGTGACTCTACAGAAACCCTCTCAAATTCAACGTTCGCCATCCATCCTGAAGTGATAATTGCTGGTACCCTAACTTTCTCAGTCAACAAAATATAATAACCTAAAGATCCTGCAAAAAAACATGGAACTTTAGTCCCTGCATCATTACGGTGAATTCAGTAATGCTAATGTCACACTTATGAATACGGAAAAACTCTAAGCCAAGATTTCTATTGGATTTACTGTCAGATACAACGAGAAACATGTATTTTGACGCCTTTCCACGCAAACATTAAGACTAAGCTTGACCACAAGTTTCAATATTATCACTGGAAGCATTGATGAATTGGCAATTTGCGGTAATGAGCTCTGGATTTCGTGGACCTGGTGTTTCCAAAAGCCGCTTGCTGATCATTGAATCCGTAACACCAGCGTCCGCTACCAGATCGAGTTCAATCCATTGAACTGTGTACAATCCATGTTTATGATTCACATAACTTACAGGTTTTGGAATTTCTATGCGTTTTGTTTTTTCAGAGCTCCCTTACAATGGTCACTCTTCCTCCACCGATCACTATCTTTATTTGAAGGTTTTGACACTTATATTGGTAATGACCCCAGTCATTAATATTCCAGTACTGGACTTTCGATCGCCTCATATCATGCAGCTTGTATTGCTGATTGAGTCGCTGGTCTTCTCTTTCTTACGTTCTTCGTTTGATATCTTGGTTTGTTCAATGAGTAGCTCTAAGCTTGATTCGAGCTGCCCAATTACAGTTTTATCGTCGGGATTCTCTTTTTTTATAGCTCGTTTAACGTTCATCGCCACTACTTAAAGCACACCTTACAGGCCTTTGCCCCACACCAGCACGCAAGAAACCTCTCATTCGGCCCTAATTCTGACTGCTTCCTGCAAACTGCTAGGGTGATGGCGCCATATCTCAAGTCTCAGGTCCCAAGAAATGATCCTTTGTAAATATATCACAAATATATTATATGAAACCAGGATATGCCAACAAAACAAGTCTTTAGTCTAATTCGGGAAACGTTTGTCTCGTCCCTTCTTGTTAAATAGCATCGAATCTACATATTTTAGTATTCGTCTTGACTGCGAGACGTCAAGCGGTATTCCAAACAAGATTTTAACTTCCCAAACTAGACTTGACCGATATGGACTTGAAGCTCAGGTAATACTTAGAGGGCGTCCTTCCTTAATCATGCAGACATGCGCAACCCCTTCTTGATTTCGTTCCAATTATTGATATCTGTCTTTATAATATGCTTGTTTCGAACTGGCAATAACCTTCTTACGCTTCTCGGTAATCGATGTTACTGGCGGTAAAAGTAGTCTCTGAACATCCAGCAGTACATCGATAAGCCAGCTTTCTGTGCTCCCAGCAGTAAGTGATTATAATAATGAGTCGATTGATTTATAATAAATCACACTTCAGTTCTTTTACTTATTTGATGCTACAAAACATTGTCTAATCAATTTTTCCTGCTAATGATTCCTATTCAAGAGAATGCCACAGGTGTAGAACTTTTGTCAACTCAGCAGTTTGGGAAAGTTTATACCTTAGCGAAAACAGAAGCAGGGGTGAGTTTTTGCTACAAAGGCTTCGAGAGGTTATTTGTTTGTTAATCAAACACATAAATTATATATTCATGCCTCCAGAATGGGAAAGGAACCAATTACAAAATTATTTTGGTCATTTGAACTCAACTGTGAGAGTTTACGAGATCTCAATCGTGCCTATTCTAACTGAAAATGCAGTTCAACTGACTTCATGTCTGGTCGAGTCAAAACAGAAATGTGCATCACTGAAACACATTTAGGAAAAAGAACTGCCCTCGATTATTAAAACATACTCTATTCCATCCCCAAATTATATCCTACCAGTAACATAATAGGCTCATAAAGAAAGATATCAGTTCACATTTAAATGGAACTTAAAACAAAGAAATAGATCTTCTTTCATGCAATAAATGTCGCGGAGCGAGCTTCAAAGAAGCTTTCAACTTCTTGAGGACGCGTTATCCTTCCAGTTACCATGTCGAATAGCCTGATTTTATTTTTTTTTGTTAAAAAGCATACCTGACAAAATACTGCAAAACTATCACGAATCCCACCGCGGCCATCAGTAAATCTTTCTTATTACAAGCAAGCGGTCTCTGACCAGCGAATCAAACACCTGCGTGTGTCTGGCTTGAGGGCGACTGTTTTTACTATTTCATTCTGAACTGAAGTTCTTAAACGCGCGAATACAACCAATAATTTACTTCCAATCATCTATTAATCACACGTCACGAAACTTTAAGTTCTCATATGTATGATGTTTACTTTTTCATATTATACGACATATTAATATACCGTTTCGAGCCGAATATTAGTACTTCACGCAATGCAATACAAAACATTACTCAAACATTGAATACAAAGAATAATTCCTAACTCAGGTTGCTAAAGAAATATACTTAAAAATATCCAGATAATGAATCCTGTTCATTATATATGCTCATTGAAATGGGCTAATTGCTCGTGTTCAGAAGCATCGTCCCAACACCGATTCCGCATAATCAACAAAGAATCACCCAAGTCTTACAAACCTATAAAAGGAAAGGTACATACTAATAGTAAATATCTTAGGTTTAATATAGTATTTTTGATAGAGCATTGAGGTGCTACAGGAGGATTCGCCTGCCACAGGCAAAGAAACATCATCTCCATCATCTTATTTTTATGCAACTATATTAAATGTCTACGTAATCTCTCTTTATGATATGATCTGTGAAATGATTAGACGATGTTTGTCTACCTATGGCACATGGCGGCCTCTATTACCGCTCAGTCAGTTATAAAAGTGAACTTTTTCAGCATGTACATGGATACAATTGGTATTGGAAACATTCGTGGTTGAAACGAATTACTTACCTTTTAGCACGTGAAAATCTATTAAGCTACAGACACGGATACCATTCGTGATGCAGAGCTGAACGAACTATAAATTGAATAAAACTTAATATTTCTCAAATAATGCCTGTCTAAAGACTGTCAGATCGTAACATTTTCAAATTCACTTCAACATGAAACGATTTATAGCGTACCAAAAAGGGATGCTGTAAAATAAAATCGGAACCTGCTTAACAACATTACATAGCAACATCGACAGCATTAAGTAAATAAACAAAGCGAAACCTACAAGTTTAGTAAAATTGAAGAAATAATTTATTTCTCTCGATTACAAAGTGAAAATTTAAAAGGAATTTACAGTGTTGTGAACAACATCCCAAATAATCCCAAACGTTCTATCACAAGTCCAAAATGATAGAATGTTCTGAACCAAAGCCACAATTATTGCACGTGTTGATGCGCTAATAGTCTTGATGTATATCAATGATATAATCCAGAATGTCTTTGAATGAGTCCCCAATAATCTCAAAGCAATACTTTAGTCCAAAAGATAACGAGCACATTGCAATTCCAATGAATAATTTAGATACACAATTCCTCTCAAATTATAACTGAACACAACTGAGAGTGACTTTGCAAACTGACATTAAAAACTGAGTAACTAATTACCCACCCAGTCCCTTAAATACAGACTGTCACATGATCTAACATATAACAAAAGGGGTCACTTTCCCATCAAATTTGCAAACAAATCCGCTTCCAAAAGTACAAAACTAATTATAAACAAGGTCAGCTCTTGAACTTAAACACCAATAAAAGTGAGGCTGAAAATAGGATTTTGCAGGAAAAAAGGCTACTCAAATAAAATCCAAGTAAACATGTTGTTTGCAAATAATCATTTCTTAAAGCCTTATCTACCATCATGGGCCAAAGTTTACTATTAAATATGTTGTTTGCAAATGACCCTTTTCAATGTACAATCATGGACAAAAGTTAAATGCACAATATAGATATAAATAATATTATTAAATCAAAAATGAAATATAACTAGATAGACAAATGGCAAACAGATGGTTTTGTTAAATATTGAAGTAGGTACCACTAACGCAATAAAATTCGTTCGTCTGAAGCCATAATGTGATACTTCTGATAATAGCGCTGCAAAGCGTCATTGCTCAACGTTAGATGATACGGTCAACACTTTTCTTTTGTTGCTTTAAGTTTTATGGGACATATTCACTTCCAGAGTTAATATTCATTGCGATGCATGTGGCTTCATTCTGGAAAAGATTCTTTTATAATTTTCAATAATACCGGAATAATTAGCAAACTGATAAAACAGGATAAAGTCCTAACCTAGTTAATTTTACCATGAAAGTGCAATTTTAAAATTGCTACTTGTTTATTACTTGACCTTAACAAATGTAACTTGACTCGTATTTATATGTATTTCATTGTTTTCACTGCACTTTCCTAAAAAGACATGCTTTTGTTTCACAAGAAATACATTTTAAGAACAAAAATATTAGTTGTAGAGAATTCAACAATTTATTTAACAAAGCTTAGCGATAGTTTTGACACAGGAAAATAGTCAGGATTAACTTTAAGGTAAAGCTCAACTTAATATGGGTGCAATTAATACATGAATACCCATTTTGCGGTATGTTATCATTACGATGCAGTCAACTATATGAAAGAGACATAAAGGTTGCAACTTGCACAAACAGCCCATTAATACATAGATAACGATCAAAGAAAGTATTTGGCTAGAGTTTCGAAAAAGACGTATTATAACCCTATGCTATTTAAATATTAAAATTTATTGACCTCACCATAAGCTCAGACATATCAAAGTTCACTCAATTAGCGTCTTATTTTTCCTTAGTCATGTTTCGTTTTTAAAGATTTTCACAGGAATCCCTATCACGTATTGTTTAAGCTATATGCATTTGCACGAATTCTTTGGAAGTGTCTTTTCTACAGTTCCAAACTCGATAACGAATTTTATACATTTTAAATCCAGTCTACCACAATCTACCAAGTATCCTAGGGTAATCATATACCACCCTAACGATGAGTCTCAGTATTATATTTAGCAGTAGTAGTAGTAGTAGTAGTAGTAGTAGTAGTAGTAGTAGTAGTAGTAGTAGTTGTTGTTGTATAAATAGCAGTAGTAATAGTAATACTAATATAAATAGTAGTAGTATAAATAGTAGTAATACTAGTAGTAATGTAAATAATAGTACTATAATTATTATACATAGCTGTAGTTGTGGAAGTAATCTAAATTTTAGTAGTATAAATAGTAGTAATAGTAGTAGTAGTAATATAATTAATAGTAATAGTATTATTATACATATCATTTTGAATCATATCGTTACGATGTCTCCAGTGTAACAGTGTATAGTGATGTCCCAGTGTGACAGTGTATAGTGATGTCCCAGTGTGACAGTGTATAGTGATGTCCCAGTGTAACAGTGTATAGTGATGTCCCAGTGTGACAGTGTATAGGGATGTCCCAGTGTAACAGTGTATAGTGATGTCCCAGTGTAACAGTGTATAGTGATGTCCCAGTGTGACAGTGTATAGTGATGTCCCAGTGTAACAGTGTATAGTGATGTCCCAGTGTAACAGTGTATAGTGATGTCCCAGTGTGACAGTGTATAGGGATGTCCCAGTGTAACAGTGTATAGTGATGTCCCAGTGTAACAGTGTATAGTGATGTCCCAGTGTGACAGTGTATAGTGATGTCCCAGTGTGACAGTGTATAGTGATGTCCCAGTGTGACAGTGTATAGTGATGTCCCAGTGTAACAGTGTATAGTGATGTCCCAGTGTAACAGTGTATAGTGATGTCCCAGTGTAACAGTGTATAGTGATGTAACAGTGTAACAGTGTACAGCGATGTCCCAGTGTAACAGTGTATAGTGATGTCCCAGTGTGACAGTGTATAGTGATGTCTAGCACTGGGGCATCATACCGTAGACCTCCCGCAACCGAGTTGGACGCTCTAACCAGTTATATCCCCCGGAGCGGTCATATTATAAATAGTATTAATAATATGAATAGTTGTAGTATTAGTAGTAACAGTAATATAAATAGTATTATTAGCTGTAGTAGTATAAATGGTCTGTGTGTTGGATTCTTAACGTAGCTTTAACCATTTTTCAGTCATATCGCTACTATATCTGCAGTGTGGCAGTTTATAGTGACGTTTAGCATTGGGGCGTCATGCCGCAGCCATGTAGCATCATGTCCCACCCAGGCACATTATCCTGACACCAGTCCGACCAGTCCTAACACTAACCTCTTAATGCTGAGCGCTACGCGAGGCAGCTGCTAGTACCATTTTTACAAGTTTTTTTGTATGACCCGGCCGGGGACGCTCTAACCATTAGGCCACAGGAGCGGTAGTATAAATGGTAATAATAACATA
>JAECUM010037513.1:0-15275 GCA_016617855.1 Megalonaias nervosa
TGCTATGGAATGATGATCTTGTCTATTAAAGTCATATGTATATGCTATGGAATGATGATCTTGTCTATCAAAGGCATATGTATATGCTATGGAAGTGATGATCTTGGCTGTTGAAGACCTAGATCTTGACTTGAAGATATATGTGTATGCTATGGTAGTGATGATCTTGGCTATTGAAGACATCTATATGCTATGGAATGATGATCTTGACTATTAAAGACATGTGTATGCTATGGAAATGATGATCTTGACTATTAAAGTCATGTGTATGCTATGGAAATGATGATCTTGACTATTAAAGATATATGTATGCTATGGAGTGATGATCGTGGCTATTGAAGACATATATGTATGCTATGTAAGTGGTGATCTTGACTATTGAAGACGTATGTATATGCTATGGAAATGATGATCTTGACTATTGCAGACATATGTATATTCTATGGAAGTGATGATCTTGACTATTGAAGACATATGTATATGCTATGGAATGATGATCTTGACTATTCAAGATATATGTATAGGCTATGGAATGATGATCTTGACTATTGAAGATATGTGTGTATGTTATGGAATGATGATCTTGATTACATTATCTTCATGACAAATAAAAATATTAGTGCCTTGCTGATTCAATGAGAATAAATATGCTTGATCAAGTCATTATGAATAATAAATTGATTTGAGCAAAGATACGTGCTGAAGCTATACGGTTCACAGTATATGCTATAAAGATTTGAAATACCATTCCACAGTCTGATTCTATCCTATTATTGTTAATTGTATCCATGTACTCTTTTACTAGAATTTAGATTTAACATACCACTTGCAAAAAGCTCTGAAGAAACAGTGTAGACACCAGTACTACGAAAACATTTAAGTGATAGAGAGTGGAGACCAGTGCTATTAAAACATTTGTGTGATAGAGAGTGGAGACCAGTGCTATGAAAACATGTGTGTGACAGAGAGTGGAGACAAGTACTATGAAAACATGTGTGTGACAGAGAGTGGAGACAAGTACTATGAAAACGTGTGTGACAGAGAGTGGAGACAAGTACTATGAAAACATGTGTGTGACAGAGAGTGGAGACAAGTACTATGAAAACATGTGTATGACAGAGAGTGGAGACAAGTACTATGAAAACATGTGTGTGACAGAGAGTGGAGACAAGTACTATGAAAACATCTGTGTGATAGACTGTAGAGACCAGTGCGTTAAAAACATTGGTGTAATAGAGAGAGGAGACCACAACTATGAAAATATTTGAGAGACGTATCTATACAGCAGCGAATTCAACTACATCACCTTTTCTCACACTTGAATGTGGTCGAAACGTGTTTTGATAATGTGCAAAAAAAAAAAAAAAAAAAAAAGCGTCAAAAGGTGATCATGAATAGTGTTACATGGCAACAATAGAAAAAGTCTCATTGAATATAGAAGGTATGCCAAGTTTGTTTACTGTCAGGCTTTTCAATTTAGGCAACAATTTACAGGCGCCACTATATACACCTTAATGAACAAGGGAACATAAATTAGTGACATACATGTTAACATGTTTTACACGAACAATCATACACTAACAATCATGCACTAACAATCATACACTAACAATCATTGTATCCGGCTTATAAATCATTATAACCTGTACATATTGTTATTGTATATAGTTTTACTGATTTTCTTTTCCCAAGCTTTTAAATCTGTTAACCAAATACAGCATTACTCATCCATTTGCAAAAGGTTTTCTCAAAACCATTTGATGGTTTTTAGTTTCAAATTCCTGTTCAGTTCAATGTAGGATGAAATAAGAAAACTGTATGCAAAGCGTTAAATGTCTGCAGGGATTAACATCTTTCTATTTGTTTTTGAATGTACATAAGAGACTGGTATTTTTGGTTTTGCACCCTCGTAATTCATCAGCCTTTGTTTTGTAAAGGCGATAAATCATTTTCATCTAATATTTTCATATCCGGAGCTAACGGATAATTGTTAAGATGAATGTGCAGCTGCGAAAGAGTCGCAAAATGCATTTCTAAAGAAAAACAGTATTGTATATTCGTCAGGCATTTAGAGCGT
This sequence comes from Megalonaias nervosa, assembly GCA_016617855.1. Classification (NCBI taxonomy): domain Eukaryota; kingdom Metazoa; phylum Mollusca; class Bivalvia; order Unionida; family Unionidae; genus Megalonaias; species Megalonaias nervosa. The sequence goes on from JAECUM010037513.1 coordinate 2,078, forward strand.
ACTTGCTTCTCTCGTTCGAATTTGTTGATCAATTCAGAAAGCATAAAAGACATGAAAAATGCACAAAACTTTTTAACTTCATTTATTAATTTATCATGTCTAACCTGACTGTCGCCATATGTTCACTAACACCGTCGTTTTTATTCGCATTTTTATATCATCCTTTTCTTGTTAAAATCGGGGGGGGGGGTCAAACTGCGAATACTAGTTTAGTCATTAGGTCTCCATGTGTGTTCAGGTCATATTCTTCACGACAAATTGATAATCGTCATTTAACATGATCAAACCATTAAGCAAACTGTTGCTGTTACTGTCTCAAGAATGTAAAGCTGTCCATACCTCAGACCTTCCTTTAAACTTTGATTTCCTGTACTTCTTTTATGAATCTTGCACTATAAATTATTACTGAATTAAACACATTTTAAGGGTTCTTCAGCATAATGTTTGCCTCTTCATTTGGATCAATTTTAGAGATTGTTTTAAGGAACAGATAGACAAACTATGCCTCTTGCTTGATGATACTTTGAAAATCACAGCAAATAGAATTAGCTGTGTCACACTCTTTTCACCGGTATTGTTGGCAGAAGGTACTGTGAAATCACAATAAATAGACTGGGGACATTTAATTGATGTTGACAGCTTATAAATATTACAACTGAACATTCTTCTATTGAGTTATCTAAAGCATAGCTTAGTCTCTGGGGCCCCGAGGCTGTCGAATGCTCTAAGGCGCTCACCTTTATAGGTAACTGATAACTCACCTCTGTCTGCGTGGTTTCGAGTCTCGGGCTCGGCCAATGTGGGTGTGTGAGATATCTTGCCAGTAGCTTCCCGTGGGTCGGTGTTTCTTCGCGAGGTTTTCCCGGGTTCTTCAGAACCAAATATCGTGGCAGCAAAGCTCAGACTATCATATGCTGAAAAATGGCTTTATAAACCCTACCAACCATCTTAGGTTTAAATATTCAGAAAATTTGTCTGGTGTTCCTAAATTATTCAAGTCTTTTCACAGTCTTATTTCTGTCAGAAATGTCTGATTCCGTCCATCTTTTTACGCAATAGGATAAAAATAATGAAATATAATTATCATGTTGACACGTCGTTCTCTTTCTATTTCATTTATTCTAACAGATTTAATCGAAGATAGTGTAACTATTTAACTTCATTTTTTAAATTTCCTAATGTCTTATATTTTTACTAGACATCTACACGACTAATCATTGTATCTAAATTGTATTTTCTTTGCCTATGGGAGCCATTTAAATTTAATCTGTTTTGTTGAGGGAATGGTAAAATTGATTTCATATCAGATTTATAAATAAGCTTCTTCGAAGCAGTTCCTATGTATATAAACGTTTTAATATTATATCCGGTCAAGTATCCATCTTGTACTTTCGTTTATTTCGTTCCAAATGTGGTATCAAAATGTCGAACAAACGATCAACAACACTATCAGTTTCACTTATGTTTCATATATTTATAAGCCTTGTTCTATGATAAAAGCAAACGTGCATACTCAGTGTGGTCTCCATCTATAGTGGGTCTCTTCATAAGTTTGATCGTTAAGTCTAATTAAACTATTAATGAACAAAATTTTCAAATTATTCTACTGGTAATCTTCCTCAAATATGGCTAAATGACATTGAAAAAATTCATAGAAATCTTTATTGTTCCCGCAGTAAAAGCTATACACATCTACATTTTTTTACATACATCTGAACTGCACCACTTTCCATCCTCAGGCAGAAGCCGATTTTTCTTTAAAGCAAATCTCTATCGACACTCACTGCTCCTCAAATTGTTACTTAGATTTAGGCAGCGCAATGTGACAACCTAGTAAGAATTTCGCGTTCATATAGTGTATGTTTCACACGCACCTATTCAGGAACCGCACAATACAAATTTGTCACGTGGATTTTATTGTTATTGTATGCCTTGTATTTTGTACGCATATTTCCAATTCTTTCCTAATCCACGAGCTAATATTTATTTTAATTGTAGAGTAATGACCTCTATATTCAAGGAGGTGTTTTTCATTTTTAAAAAATCTTTCTTCTGACAAGAATCGAATGATAGGCCTTTCGATCTTTAATCAGGCTCTATTTGCATAGACAAAGCGGACTCGGTTAGTAACATAACATAAATTAAATTCTAAAAGTGTTACCTCAATGTTAGCAGACGACATTTGATTTCGTGTTCATGCGACTAATCTAAGTGCAATGCATTTTTGAAGGTGATTATTGATTTGTGTTGCACAAGAGGTCGGACACACAAATATAACCAACTAACGGTCGTCCGTGTGTACGTATATAGGCAAGCTTAAATTTATAGCGATATCTTGCAAAATTATGTTGCGAAGCAACGTAAACAATAAAACAATGACCAAAAACATTCACATAACAACCATGACCTTGACAAAAATCTCAGTCAGTACTATTGCTACTACCACTACAATAAAATCAGTAGCAATGATATCAACAACCTCTACTTCTTTCTCTTCCTACTCCTGCCAATGCTGCTATTACTACTGCTATTACTACAAACGCTGTTACTACTACACCAAAACTACCTAACCATTACATTTGCTGTTGTTGTTTCTGCTGATCCTAACCTAGGCTATACATTTACACATATGTCCACTATAACTGCCACTTCAGCCATCAGTGGGTACTAGATACCCAGATAGTTGCGCGATATTTACCGTGAAGATGATGGAAAGTACTGGCGTGTATCGTTTACAGTGGACGTAGGAGAGAACTTCCGGCAAATGGCCCTCTCTGGCAGCACAATACACAACTCTGAAATAAATGATATACTTGCACACTAACAAGCACCTGAATTTATTTATTTTGACAAATTTAATGGTTAGACTGTTGCGAATAACCACATATTGTGGCAAACGAGTGACATTTTTTTTAAATAACATTTCATAGAAAATGTGCAATATTTTATATTGAAAATGCACGAGATAACATCCATTTACAAATATCATTAATATAAAAGAAAGCAAATTATTCGGAGAGTAGAGGAAATTAAAGGTATTTCTAACTTTAGCAAAATTATCCAAACAAACAACTTTAAAAAGAACAACAAAATTAAAGTGTGCTGTAGGTTAAACAAAAGAAAGACTGTTGTCCTTTTTAATTAGTTTCTTCACTACTTTCATTTAAGTCATTGTCTGCTGGAATTTATTATGTTTGGAGGAAACAAAGAATTTGATGATGTTGAGGAAGTAAAGAATGAATCAACTTTTAAACTAAAGGAATTAAATGCAAATAGGAATATCGGAATTATTCCAAATATCAAACAAGCGGTTATTTAAAAAAAAAAACAACAGAAAGAATAATGGAGTTGCCTTGAAAATAATCTATCCATAGGAAAGAGGTCACATAAGAAAAAAAAAGGAATAAATTTTGTTTTAATATACCTACTACCCGCAAAGCAGAACCCGTTAGCCGCCCCGAAGGTGGAAAACAAAACAGACAATGGAATGATATACCATGCCACTCCAAGTACTCCTTTACCCCAGTCCTGCGATAAAATAATCGATGTAATTGTATATTCATATTCTCATTTTAGTTCATGCTAAACAGAAGACGCAATAGATTACCGTTGAATGTAAATATAATCTATTTAAAATGGTACTTACTATTTCTAGTATAGTCTCTAGCAAATAACCCATAATACGGAATGAAATATCCTCTATTACCCGCGAAGGGCGATGGATAGTACCCTATGGTAGTAATATGCCCTAGACGTAAAAGTTGGTCAAAACAACGGAAACCAGCTAGCTAACCAATAACCAGGCGTTTCACGTATAAATTCAATGTAAATATTTTTTTTTTTATATACTTTAAACAAAATGAAAAAATACCCCAACAATTTCATTAAGAACAACTTCCATTGATTTATAAACTAAAATATAAAGGTGTCACTAAAAATAATTTTTTTTTTAATTTCGGCGCGATTTAATTTAAATAGTCATATCCCAATTAATGAATCCACATATACTTAATTCTTTATCTGAATTCTCATGCAAAGAGATGACGTAAAGCAACATTGCGATGATGAGATGATGTCATGTTTTGCATGTTTTGCAGTTTCATTGGGTGACTGAGGCTGAAATTTCAACGAATTAACGTGATAGTCTGGTTGAACGAGACTAAGACGAGATAGGAACTGTTACTTTGCATGGATCGTGGCAACCAGCTAACCATAAGACAAAATAGTAAGGGATTTCCTTGTATAGGTAAGACAGTAAGGTATTTACTTGTATAGGTAAAACAGTAAGGTATTTACTTGTAAAGGTAAGACAGTAAGGTATTTACTTGTATAGCTAGACCATGGCTGCTGTTTATTCGATATGGGTTTTTTTTTATACAGACCTGATACGTCATATTTGTATTCCATGTCCTTATATGTTGTGTTTCATAAACTCTTTCTGGGATGTCCTGACTGATAACATTCCACTGAGCATACATGTTACGTTTTTTAGATCAGAAGACTAGCAGCAGCAGCAATATCTTCTAGGTAAAAGGTTACCAGAGGGCTTAATTGACAAAGAAAACTCCAATTTATTTGTGCGATATGCAGCATACTTTGTCATGCAGTGTGCAGCTGTTTACAAATAGATGTTCTGTAACTTGCAAATTCCGCAAATCATCATAAGTTTATGATGGGTATAATGTAATCATTTTTGTATAGCATTCCATTTTATATCATAGAAAAACTGTGTTATAATACTCGTACTATACGTCTCTTGACATTTGTCTGCGTAGGAATACATTTCTGTAACTTCTACGGCCCATTTTAGACGTTCCACACAGATCATGAAACATTTATCATGGACATAATGTAAGCATTTTGTGTATAACATTCCATTTTGTAGCTAGATAAACTGTGTCTTGATAGTCGTACCACATGTAACTTTACATTTTTGTGTGTAGGAATAAATTTGCACTTCCAAGGTCTACTATTGTCTTTTTTGGCATAATTATTGACCATATGAGATCAGGTTGGATAGCTTGCCAACATTTTTGAGTATTTGCATATACTAGTGTTTGCTTGTATTTTTTTGTTTATTTATTTATTCATTTTTAATACTTTTTGGAAAGTTTTTTTTTTTATTGTAATAAAATGATGCATTCTACTTAATTATTATGACATGCAATCTTCTGCGGAAGGAAATGAAGATGATGATGATAATGATGATGATGACCATGACGATGATGAATGTTATGACGTATAATCGCACCACAAAAACGTGATAGAAAAATAATTCCATGACAGAAGAAACTCGGTCTATATGTATCTCAGTTTAAAACGATGATATGTAGCTATTATATTCAAAATCCAACTTACAACAGCAACTGCATCGGACTCCAGGAGTTCATCTGCTGTCAGGACAGTAAAATAGGAGATATTTGCCAGAATGTATATTACTGTCACCAGCAAAATCCCGGAAACATTTGCTCGCGGTAGGTTCCTAAAAAGCGCCCAAACGTTCAACATTATTCATAATTCACAATACACACTAAAGCTTTGTTTCTGGTAGGTAAAATTAAACTAACTCAGGTTTCATCCTTTGTTTTGCATTCATTTTTTTTTAAATCCTAAACTTCCTAGCTTCTTGATATGAATCGCAGAAATTCTAGGAAATAAATTAACAATATATTTCAGCAAAGACATTTCTAAAAAAGGTAAAGCTGTTTTATAATTATATTGTTACAGGAGTTAATGAGCGAGCTATAGGGATGAGTTTATCACCCTTAAAATAAAAAGATTTGACTCTAGATTAGTTTAATCTTAGAAAGAAGTCAGTTGTAACAATGTGGATATTGGATAACTAGTTTGGAAAGCCAAGAAGTACACACCTACACATTTGCCTATTACGTAACTGCTTGTCTACCTGTCCAACATATTGTTACAAAGATGTTTTACTGTTAAGACGCCTTACGACGATATATGTGGAAAAACAATATACGTACAAAACGAATAGCAGTGCGTGTAATTATACCAGGACGTGACACAACGTCATCATGTGTTTGGCTGCCGTGGCTTATATGTATCTATATATCTATCTATATATCTGTCTATCTTTATATCTTCTTCGCTCCCACTCCCATTTGGTTAAATGGCAGCGGATTTTTAGCAAAATTCTCCAACGTACACCGGCTAAAATGAGCATAACAAAGGAGCAATTTTCAAAGTTTAACGCTGATTGTATCTAACTCTAAGGTTAAATATACAGTGTAAATATACCGTGTTATGTATATCTATATTGAGTGTTTATATTTTGTCCATGATTGTAGATCGTAATTATAATTTGTAAACAACATATTAGGTAGCTATTTTCCCATGTTTGTAGATTATATTTAAATGATCATTTATAGGCAACATGTTTATTTAAATTTTACTTCAGGACGTTCGTTTTTCCCTTGGAAAACCCCATCTTCTACCTGATATTTGTTAGGTTGATTCGCTAAAATTTAAGAAAACAGACCTGATATTGCTTAAATTTGTGGTAATTCTCCATTAGGATAATGGAATTTTTTCAAATAAGTTATTGCGACATAGGTCAGGTGGTAATGTGTATAAGGTTGCTTACATCAAACTTATTCATTCCCATCTCTAATGGTATGAATTTTGGAAGATGGATAATGCGCAATAACTGAGGTTAGCGTGATACGTAACAATTATCATTGACGTATGGGCTAGGATCGCAATTAATCTCTGCATGCGAAGGAGGTGATGCTCTTGTGGGGGGGGGGATGATTGACTTTTAATTAGGACCTGGGGTAACGGTTAGAGAGACGATGTCAAATTGCGGTTAGGTAACGGGGAATGTCAAAGTTTGAAACAATCCTGAGACAATTTTCGTGCCATTTGAAATAAGTGCCATAAAATGAGTTTTTATAGAACAGTTATTAACAAAGGCGGAGTAGAGAGTATTATTCTGATTTTGAAGTAGGTGTTACATTTTTTGTGGTCAGATAAAATTAATCCTGATTGGCGAAACGAAACGAAGGCGTTTGCTTCCCAGATGAATTTCAATGTTATAAGTATTCTTTATGAAAGTTTCGGCAGTCCAGGTTTTTCTGTGGAAGCCTGACTCCGAGGAACAATAGCAAGTATCTTTTTCTCGTTAAAAATTGTCTGAAGGAAAGGTGCCTGGATGTGAGGGACACGGAAAAGAGATTCTGCTTCATAGAAAAGAGAGCTATTCTCGGAAAGAACAAGGTATGTCTCAATCGCCTACAATATGTTCATCGATACAAGTTTGTAATTATTTGTTGCATTTATTTGTTTTAAATTCATACTTCAATTTTCCTTGTTCAAAAGTTAATTGTTGCATTCATTTGTCTTGAATGTTATATAACTCATGTATTTTTAAGAATGTTATAAAATATTTCATTGATATGACTTTGTTCTAATTTCCTCTTTTAGATGGAATATGAATCATGTATCCTAAAATGTTCATGCATTACGTTTGATTCAAAACGTCTGAATATGTGAATTTATCTGTTTAAATGATAAGTATCATGTATACTAAGAATTGATTTTACTATGTCTGTGTCACTGAATTGCTATTTAGCAAGTAATGTAGACAACATAAGGCGGAAAGTCCATTAATTGATTTGTGCAATTAACCTGTGAATTCTTTCAGTCGAGAAATCGGAGCATGCCGACCAACATCGTTTAGTTAGTGATTCATAGCCTATAGGGGTGAAGCACTCTTTACTGAGATGTCTAGTTATACCACGATTCCAGTTAGAAATGTGGCTAGCAGCTAGGAATAGGACATTATTTTTATGATGATAGGGTTCTTTGTGTATCAGGTTGCGAACTGACCCATATTAGCTGTAGTTCTGTTGAGTTACGATAAGATGATATCTGACGTGACAAGAGTGGGGAATATTGTTCGATCCCAAAAGTAAAAAGCCAGACAACTATTGCGCATTTATATATTTATTTTTAAAGGCAAAAGTAACTAAACATGTGCACCATACAGTGGGAAAGAGAATAGACAAGCAAGTTACGGTTATTGACCCGGAAGACGCTGGAGAGATAGAGAAAAGAGGAAAAGGAATACGGCGACTCTGACCTGTTACCAACATTGAATTTGGAAGGACCGGAAGCAATCAGGTTATGCAGGCATGCTGAGCAAATGTGTTTGTTCATTCACTCGATTTTCTGATGAAAATTGTTTTATCGTGTTAAAGGAAAGACTAATTGCATTTCGCATAAATTTTTTAATTTTATTTCTAAAGAGAAATTGTATCATTCAAGAGCCATCCATTTATTTCAAATTTTATGTTAATATTTACTCGATCCGGGTGATAACACCGTGGTTGATCAACTTCTAGATAATGATAACTAAACAAAGAGCCACGTAACAAGTGGGGCATCCTTTACACTAACTTAATGTCAATCTTTGTGGAATAAATTTTAGTTGTATTTAGCTATAATTTGAGAGGAAATATTTATCTAATTTATTCATTAGAATTACTAAGTGCTGATTGACATTTTGAACAAAAGCAATATTTTCGGGTTATTGAGAATTCATTCAAAGACATTCTGGACTAAATCATTATGATACATCAAGACTACTGGCACATCAGCAAATTCAAGATTGGAATTCATTCGGTACATCACTGGAATTCATTCGGAAACTCTATAGTTTTGGACTTAGAACGTTTTGGATTATTTTGGATTTAATTAATTAATTAATTAATTAATTAATTAATTAATTAATTAATTAATAATAATAATAATAATAATAATAATAATAATAATAATAAATATTTTATTTGATGAAGTTAACTCATTATATTATAATATTCTCTCCTGAGACCCTCAGAATAAACAAACTATTGTAAATACAAGAGAAAAAAAAAATTTAGTATAAAAGCACAAAGTGTCTATGAAATGCATTAACAGAATAAGTTGGAGTGCATGTCTTTCAATATTTACAATAAAATCTGCTATTCGCGAAACTAGTCATATTTTTTTTTTGTTTTGAGAAAATTTAGATTTGTTTGTTCATTCCATAGAATAGCACCAGAGTAAGCAAATAATGTCTTAAAATTATTTCTTTTTGGAAACGGTGTATTGCAAATATAATTTGTAATTTTTCTCAGTTTAGGTCCTTTTTTCTTTTTTTCTGACTAAAATGAAACATACCATTCAAATATTGTGAACAAAATTCTTTCTTTATTTTGAACATTAATATGGGATTTTGGTAGGAAAATCTGTATTCAAATTTGAGCCATTTCAATTTTGAGAATAGATAGCCACTGACAATATTGTACGTTTTGGTTTTCGTATTTTTTCCTTTACTTAGGTGAAGAGCATAAAGTCGTAACAACACGTAAGGTAACAATTCATCGAGTATATACTTACACGAAGGGATTTTTCAGCTCCTCTGTTAAGTAGTTCAAGTTATTCCTGAAAGATTTAAATTATTAAATGTATAAACAAAAATAAATATTGAAAATAAAAACGACTTATTGGGTGGCAATTTATATGAATCCAATGTTTTGTTCTTTACTAGTTGCCTTATGTTTGAAATGCAGCCCAAATATAACTTATCTTCCTAAGATTGATTGGCAATGGTCAATAAATTTAGGATCAATAAGACTCTTTAGAGTATGATATTTAGTGTTAAATTGTACAGTTGGACTTCAGATCTAGAGTATATCTGGTGCTAGAGTGTACAGTTAGATTTCAGTTTAGAGTATGATATTTGGTGTTAAATTGTATAATTATATTTTAGTTTTAGAGTATGATATTGGGTGTTAGATTGTACAGTTAAGCTTTTAGTTTTAGAGTAATTTAAGACATAATGATGATAGTTTGTAATTTAAGTATGCATGTATGTCTCTAGTAGTTTAGTATTAAGTAGGAAGAATTCATATGGTCATTTATATAATTTGGTTTTATTAGTGAATTATACGTTCCTTGTATTCAGTATTTGTTGAGTAGTAAGTGGATAGAAGTTTGCATTTACCACGAATCATAGGCCCACATGGCAGAGTAGAAAGCTAATGCTACAGATGCGGGCGAACTTGTTGTACCATTGAATCCAGTTTGCAGAACGCTGAGATGACCTGCATAAAACAAATTGTATACCTTACACCTTATTTTTTCCCTTAGCAAGAGAGACAACTCTTCAAACCCAATTAGGACAATTCGACGTTCGTCGGAAGAGTTGTTCACTCGTTATTTTCAAGCTTCATCACTTCATAAATCATGTAAAATATTATGCTAAAAATCATCCAATTCAAAATGTTTATAAAAATTATAAAGAATATCAAGAAATATAATTTTTTAAAAGATTTAAACAATCGTTTCCAAATATTGGTAAAGTACGCAAGAAGAATATATCATTATATCCGAGGTTCTTTTCTGGTCTTTTGAACTAATAACATCTAGTTTTCTTCATCAAATGATCTGAATTTAACCAATGAAAATGCCTGTTACAAAGGCTTTGTAAAAATGTGTAATTGTATACTACAGATTTTCTAAGGGTGTAAGGGACAGTTTTTATGCACAAATTTGCATCAGATTGTCTAATATACACATTCATAAAGATAGAGCACACCAGTGAGTTCTAAAAGGTCCATAGTTTTGTAAAGCTGTAAGAAATTGGACAATAAATATGTCATTCATTTAACCTTATAGCAACGCTCATAGCAAAACATGTTTATGCACCGCAGGCTCAAAATTACGGATGCATTTGTCACGTAAAAAGGAAATGTTTGACACAAAGTGATGCTCACAGTGAAATGCAAGTCCTTTCCCTGTGTTATCGTTTTGTAAAACAGTGTGTACTAAACAGCGTGATGCAATTCAAATAGTTGATATCCATGTCGTTTTTGAGGTATCTTCTACTTGGATTGACCCCCATTTTCTACAGGCTAGCTCTGCTTCCTTGACGACTATCGCTATTTCATTGTTTAGATGCTGTGATATATATGTCTCACGAAAATTCCAAGAACAACACAAGCTCGAAACAGCTAGTAAAGAAATATATCCATATCTTTACTGTTTAAACAATAATAGTTTCAAAAGTCACACTCTAGCCTTAAGTTAATCGACCTAAAATAGCTTGAAATTGAAATGGAATATAATTATACCTTGTCAATTGATATCAATATAGATGGGGCAAAAAATGAGGGTTGTCTACCTTAATTCAGTTTCTCTACGACAGTTTTATAATTTTGTAGCTGAATTCACAAATGTTTTGGACATATATCAAGTCCATAAACTGTATTCACATTTCCCAATTGTTTCAAAAATAAAGTTGCTCCACAAACATTAATAAACCAGAATGATTTAGTTACCAAATTACTATACGATAGTCATCAAAGCCCAGTTTTAACTTAGGAATAGACATCTAAAATGTTGAAACTTCATTAAAATGTGCCGTTAAGAAGAACAGAATACAATTATCACATGGTTTGACCGCTAAAATAAACTGGGCTCAAATCCTTAAGAAGAGTTCTTCAGAATGCTTTGTCTCGTTGGCTCTGCCATTGCATGATGCAAAAATTGAACATAATCACTAGATCAAAAACGTTATGTCCCTGTGACCTATTTTTCATGGATGTGAACATAATTATTCAAACTGTATCCAGTTCAATAGCGTTTCATGACTGCACATACATCTATATCAGATAAAAATAGCAAAACGTGAAAGCTTAACATTTATCAATGGGACATGAAAAACAGGTAAATGTGACAACGCCGTCAAAGATGGGGTGCCCGTTTCTTGCCAAAGCTCCGCAGGCTTCACCAAAACGAAAACTCTTAACAATTTCAGGAGAAATGCTTCAGTGATTAAATTGCGGCTTGTCAAGAATACTTATGTTTTCTCACCTTGAGCCATCCTCACAATTCCTCCGACAACAATGATTCCCAATGCAATGAGTTTGACGGCCGTGAAAATCACCTGGATACTTGACGCCAATGAGATGTCGTAACAGTTGATGATACAGATCGTAACTAACAAACAAGAGAAGATTATCATTTGACAAAATATACAACATACTGATGCAATTTTTATTTTGTAAAAACAGTGTACTTTGCGAAATAAGAACCAAATTTTTTCACGGGTTTATAACATGCACATGTTTTTGATATCGCCATTCATCAAACGTGAACTGTAAGAGGACAGTGTTGGACGGAAGATTACCTTTTATCAAATTTACTTCAGATGGAGTAGAAGTCAACAAATATATTAAGATCCTTGATTTACATTGGTTGAATATTTTTTGAAGTCTGTATTACACAAATATAAAACTTAAACGAAAAATAATCACAAAAAAAACATTTATAAAGTTATTAAGCTACGGTCTGTCATCAACAAATTTCTGATTTCAAAGGCTATATCTTAAATGCATTATGGCGCGAAATTGAAATAGTTGTAATATATACGCATTAGTTTATGACTGCTTCGACCTTATAACAAAGATTAAGGAACGTTTGAGTGATTGTTTTAAATTGTAAATCTTGATTTCGTTTTCTTCAGAAAACGATCGTTAATTCGTATCTCATCTAGATAAGCATTCGAGCACTGAAAACTGGCACTGCAACCCTTGTTATAACTGTTTATTTTCCTTTTTCATACCATATATTTGCCTACCCACTAAATGGAGGTATTTAAAAGGGTTTCTTGAGATAACCCCACTGATTAAGTCCTATTCGAAATAGAGGAAAAACGATAATTCTAGATTTTACGAAATTGCCCATGAACTGTATGAAACGACATTAATAATTTCTGTTTTTCGACCCTTGGCGAGCAAAACCTCGAAATTATCCAACAAGTTTCATAAACTTCTAACCAAAGGTTCATATGAAATGGTCCAACATGTCTGACTCCGTTTATGACATTGACATTTTGGTCAATGACGCGTAAAGCACTAAAAATTATTACAGCGCTCTCGCAACAATCGCACTAGGATGCCTCCGACGTCGCACTCTTTGTGACGGTATGATGTGATAAATCCAGTCTCTCAGTTCGGTAGTGATTTAATATTGAATTTATGAAACGAGAAGAATAATTTCAAGCTTTTGTGAGTCTTAGCAAGCAAAAACTCGAAATTATTCAACGAATTTCATAAATTTATTGTTAAATCATTACCCATTTGAGATTCTGTTTATTACATAGTTTCTATTTTAATAGAAACAGTTTAGAAAG
>JAECUM010037514.1:0-31864 GCA_016617855.1 Megalonaias nervosa
ATCAGCTCCATTCGCAAGTATCTTCAGTTGATGCCACTAAAACACTTGTGTGTTCCTTAGTACTTTCAAGACTGGACTATTGTAACTCAATTCTGTCTGGTTCGTCTCAATATCTACTCCAGAAACTTCAAAAAGTTCAAAACACAGCTTCTCGGATCATCCTTAGAGTACCACGATCAGAGCACGCCTCTCCCCTGCTCTCTACCCTACACTGGCTATCCATACAATCCAGAATTAAACACAAAATTTGTTCTCTGTGCTATGTTTCACTGACGGGCTCCAGTCCAACATACCTATCTGACCTCACCATGTGTACACACCTGCAAGATGCTTACGCTCCTCTTCTGACACTCATATTCTCATTATTCCCACTATGAAGATGAAATCATATAGACAACGCTCTTTTGCATACCTGGGCCCAGCAACGTGGAACGAATTGCCCACTGCACTTAGACACAAAGACACAGTGATCTCATTCAAGAGCGCTCTTAAAACTCACCTATTTCAACTGCAAGAACAGACTTAAAGACCTAATAATGTATCCTTGCCTTAAATATTTACAGCATATTTTCTGTTTCTACTTTCGTGGTGTTTGTTTTTATTTTGTAATCATATCATTATATATGTTTTTTAAGTGTTGTCAAATGTTGTAATGCGCTTAGAGCTTCTAAAGATTAGGCGCTATACAAAGTCCTCATTATTATTATTATTATTATTAAAACACAATGTCCTTGACTCAGACCAAGATAAATGTTTACTTCTATTAATAATAATTCTAATATTAAATCCATATTCCTAGAGCAAAGTTAGCTATGTATTAGCTGAATAAAAGAAAAAAAACAACCAATGATTCAGGTCAGGTAGAAAATGAACTTGATTTTGGACAAGGTCAAGTCTAAAATACAATTATCCATAACATGTAATAAAAGAAAACATTTTTAAAAAAACTAACAATGAAAATTATATGTACAAAACAGCAGTCCTTCAAGATGAAAAACAAAGACCTTAAAACAGTTGCTAAATATAAATCTTAAAAGGACCAAATCCACATGCCCTTGCTGAAAACAGTGGAGTATAACAAAGCAGATGTGCAGCAACTGCAGACAATTCATTTTTCTTTGTTGGGTCATAGTGACCTTGGCCTTTCACCTTTTCGTACTTAGTTTAAAGTTTAATGAAGGTACATGCTGGAAAACTCAAAATAGTTACACTTATTTGGTTCAATGATCTTTAACCTTTAAACCCAAAATCCTGATGAGCTAGAAAAGCATCTTTTGACAGGGTAGAACAAGTCATCTTTACTAGCTATGGGTTGTCAATCCATTTCATTCTAGATCGACCCATGGCATTATGTGGCTATCCAAAACTATATCAACTATCAGACTGGATCCAATCCAATTTATCATTTTATTTGCCTATCAAGACCTTTGGGATAACTTTCACAACCTCAGAATTCAATGGTATGTCAGTTTCTCCAATTAAAAACTTTCAAACGCAAGTTCTTCTTCTTAGTCCAGGCATGTGAAAATCACAGAAATTATTGTACTGAACATTCAACATGTAGCATGCTCTCCCTTTGGTCATTTGATTCAGCTTGCTACGGGCAGAAACTCTAGTGTCCAAAATTATGATCTCATTAAAAATAGTTTTGGCTAAGTATATGTACTATGGATCAATGTGGACCTAAGTGGATCAATGACTTTTGGCCATTGAAGACAGTAACAAGTTTGCTGGGCAGGTAAAGAAAATCTGAATCCACTCCATACAAAGGATGTAGGAAAAATGCAGAATTTTGTGCAGTTTTGTGTGTAATTCCATTCTGAGCAGGTAAAACATCAAATTTTTTAAGCTCTTTTGATAATACACCCTGACATTCACAATACTTGTTTCTAACAACTGAATGATTGCTCGACGCAAGACATACAACTGATTCCAGTAAATCCTATGATTATGAACAAGCTTCAAAAGCGTATATATACATACAGCGTACTGATGAATCGGCATGTATTTTTCTGTAAAGTAGAAGAGCACAAAGGAAACTGTCAGCACTCCCACTAGGCTCAGGACCATAGTAGGACTGAAAAATAAAAATATCAAATTTGGTCACACTTTTCCAACTACATATATCTTTTAGCACTCGAAATTTTATTCAACAGATTTGTTGGAGAGCTGAGCTCATAAGAAACACAAACACACACACACACACACACTCTCCTATGGTACATGTCAGCAATTTAAAGAAATATTAAATGAAACCCTGATCCAGTGAGTGTGTGTGTGTCTGTGTGTGGATAAAACTCCTTTTTCTGCTTCACCAGAAATGAATTATACCAAATTTACTAAGATCAAGGTAGGTATATCCTATCATAGCCCAGATCGCGCTAGACATTGCCAATGTTGCAATGTCTTGGGTTTGGAATGGAGAAATTCAAAGGCACCATGATAGGAAGCCGCAAACTTGGATATAAAAATGCACTGGAATCTATTGTTACATAAACAAATCCTTTTTTAATATTGACAAACCATCCTAGTGCATTGTTATATCATAATCTGCTTATGCTGATGTCTGGCCTTGGTACTGTATGGTGTAATATAACCAAAATAGCCATGCTACCTGACTAGCTAAAATCGACCACCTCTGAAGGTGGGAACAGGAATGACTACAATCGACCACATGACAGCAATATTTGTTTTAAAGAATGTACCAGAAAAAATAGTTTTGCTGCAACATCAAAGAAAACTAATTACCTCTGAAGCAACGATCGTTCTGTATATATACTAAGCAAATGAAAAACCAAATTCTGTCTCAATGTTCTACAATTATTTGATGTTGCAGCAGCAATAACGAATGGGTATTTGTTTGGTCCTTCTAAGACGGCCTTTAGCGGTGCCTTCAATAACACATACACCTTCATCAAAGCAGAGCTGCCAACCCTCCAGCCTTGCAATTAGTGAAAGGTGGGATAAAAATTAGGGAATTTTGAACACAATTAGTGAAAAATTATATCATGATACTAACTCCATCCACTTCAATGGTCAGTACTGCATTATATGAAAATCCCAAAATAAAACTAAAACATAATATTTACACTGATTACATGTACTACTTTATTTGTGGCCAAATTTACTGATATACATAAACTTCATGCTATTTGTCATGATATGATGCTGTGGCAGTCTTGAACTTCCTCAAGCAGGCTATGGTAAATTTGTTTTCAAAACAGTTCAGGCTTCTTGCCTGCTGGGTAACCTTGGTGACTAAAATTGTTGCAAATTTTCAGCACCTAAGAAGGCTCTAAAGTTTGTCTTATTCTTCCTCACGATAGGAAATAATCTTTCACTGTCACTGTTGCTATGTCCAACTGAGAAAGACAGGTTATGTTTAACAAGAAAGCTCACAAACAATGCTTCAGCATTAGTAGCATGCAGAACTTGAGTAGGTGGCTTAAAGTACTCCAAAACTGAAATCTACTGGGGGTTGCTTTTTCACTTCGTTCTGCCACATGCCCATAGGGGTTCATATCGTTGCTTACAATTTATCTGTCATACATGTACTATATAATAATATTACTACATGGTACATGTATGACAGGTAAATTGTAAGCAACAATACCAGCCCTTGTGCACATTCCCAATTGTAAAATTTGTGGCACAATACTGTGCGAAAAGCATAATGTACATCAATGTCTGATGGCTGAATGCTAGGCCAAATTTTGGTGTGCTCCAGTCTATACTTCACTTTTTGTGGAATACAAAACTTTTTCCTTGGAAGTGAAAACATTTTAACTGCAGTGTAGCTTAATTACACAAGGGTATTAATCCAGAAGATGAAACGTCAAACAGTGAACGATTAGTGGTGTCAGCACATGCACAGAAAACTGAACTCAAGCAAATTACGATATATGCTAATCTTTCAATCTAAAAAATTTCCTCACTCAAAAAAACTGTCTTCGTGTAGTTTCCGAACCTCTATGTGCTCTTTGCTACCATTGTGCTTCCTCACATCGTCTCTGCCACCATGCCCAATGCTAAACCTGTGGCACGCTGTGTGCAAAAGGCGTGATGTATATCGGTATTTGATGGCTGAATGCATGGCAAATGTTTTGTATATTTCAAACAAAACTTCACTTTTTTGTAATACAATTCTTTTTCCTTGGTGGGGAAGATGTTTTCAAGATGCAATGCCGAACGGTAATTCAAATCAGTGTTGGCAGTGCATGCATGGAGAAAAATTACAGTTAGGCCTCGGCTTCTTTCAAAAGTATTTGTAAAACTACTCTTATACATATAGATTAAAATACGCTAAAATGCTTGCTACTGGGCCAGCTGTACCAATCGGCCATAGTTCTACTAATATTGCGACTAGCAGTACCGGACCATTTCAGCAAAGGCCAATATCATGACTAGCACTTAACAGGGAAAATTTAAAATAACTGAGAATTCCAAAATTCATGATTTTGTTTGCATGCGGGGTGAATCCATGAATCACTGTAGAAAGTCGTGAAATTCACGTCAAAATTGTGAGGTTTGGCAGTTATGCATAAGCTCCAAGCCACTATCAAGCGATTTACCAAACATCGAAAGGACACTATAAGGTATGCATGAAAAAGGGGGGGGGCAAAAATACCATACAAAAGCAGCTGTGTTGCAACCTTGTTGATCTATCTCCTCATACGTAAGTCCATGAAGATATTCATATGGTTTCATTACAATATATCCAATTACACTTCATCTTTAGCTGACCCAATGTGATGGTAGCCGACTGCCCTTTTTTTGGCATCTTGGCGGAGGGTGCCATCACAACATTAAGCACTCGGCTAATGATGGAAGAAAATTTTTTAGATGCAGGTTCAATATTCGAATAATTAGTGTCATATTTCAAATTCATTTTCCTTTCTTTCTCAGGATGGAAGATGATGTCACCTGCAATTCTTACCTGCAAATGGTACATGGTGTTGCTGAAGTACATTTTGTACATTCAAGGCAAGACTCATGGTAGTCCTAACTTAAGTATGTCTCATACATGCAAGGCAAGACTTATGATAGTCCTAACTTAAGTACATCTCATACAGAAAAGGCAAGACTCATCGTAGTCCTAACTAAAGACATCTTGTACAGGCAAGGCAAGACTTATGATAGTCCTAACTTAAGTACATCTCATACAGAAAAGGCAAGATTCATCGTAGTCCTAACTAAAGACATCTTGTACAGGCAAGGCAAGACTCATGGTAGTCCTAACTTAAGTACATCTCATACAGGCAAGGCAAGACTCATGGTAGCCCAAACTGACCCTGTACTTTTAACATTTACCACATTTCATTGCCATTGCTTCTGAAAAAACAAGTACAAACAAAAAAGAGGAAATAACCTCAAAATAAAAAATAATTCAATAACAACACCCATAATATCATAAAATATAAAATTCTAGTAGTGTATGCAATTAAAAATATCAAATTCTAGCAGTGTATACAATTAAAAAATACAGCACACATGTAGGTGTCACTATTGTATGTGATTTACCTGGTCAGATAAAGATGATGTCCACAGACTTCAGATAATTGGGAAATATATTCATACAAAATTCCAACAAAAGTTTAAAAACATTGTATGGACTCTTTAACACCTAATAAATCACTATGTAGATGGATGGTTTGAAATCATTATGACCTGAAGGATTCAATGAGATTATGGGAGGTGATGCTATTCACACTGCAGCCAAAACAAAAGCCAAAACTGGTTTACTACCAGTGCCATCTGGCAGTGGTGGTGGAGTAATGGGTAAGAGTTTTTCCCCTTTGTCTGTATAGGATAGTGGCATGAAACACAAAATTTTCATCTTTCTAGAATCACTGGATTTGAGAGATAGTGAAGGTTATATTCCTAATATCTTGTTAATCTTGGTGACTAAAATTGTTGCAAATTTTCAGCACCTACAGAGGCATTAAAGTTTGTCTTATTTTTTCTCACAATAGGAAATAATCTTTCACTGTCACTGTTGCTGATCTCCAACTGAGAAAGGCAGGTTATGTTCAACAAGAAAGCTCACAAACAATGCTTCAGCACTGGTATCATGCAGGACTTGAGTAGGTGGCTTAAAGTACTCCAAAACTGAAATCTACTGGGGGTGCTATAGCAGTGTGCTTTTTCACATTGTTTTGCCACATGCCCACAGCAGCTCGTATCATTGCTTACAATTTATCTGTCATACATATACTATATAATATTACTATATGGTACATGTATGACAGGTAAATTGTAAGCAACAATACCAGTCCTTGTGCACATTCCCAACTGTAAAATTTGTGGCACACTACTGTGCGAAAAGCATAATATACATCGATGTTTGATGGCTGAATGCTAGGTCAAATTTTGGAGTACTCCAATCTATACTTCACTTTTGTGGAATACAAAACTTTTTCCTTGGAGGTGAAAACATAATGGTAGTGTAGCTTAATTACGAAATGGTATTAATTCTGCGGATGGAACATCGAACGGTGACCATTTAGTGGTGTCGGCGCATGCGCAAAAAGCTGTGAACTCGAGCAAATTACGATATAAGCTGATCTTTTAATCTAAAAAATTCCAACACTCGAAAAAGCCGTCTTCATGTAGTTTCCTAACCTCTATGTGCTTTTTGCTACCAATGTGCTTCCTCACATTGTTCCTGCCACCATGCCCAATGCAAAAATTTGTGGCACACTGTGTACAAAAAGCATGATGTATATCGGTGTTTGATGGCTGAATGCACGGCAAAACTTTGGTATTCCAAACTAAACTTCACTTTTTGTGCAATACATTTCTTTTTCCTTGGTGGTGAAGACGTTTTCAAGATGCGACTCCGAAGGGTAATTCAAATCAGTGTTGGTGGCGCAAACATGGAGAGAAAATTCCGGTTAGGCCCCAGTTTCTTTCAAAAGCATTTGTAAAACTACTCTTATATGTATGGATTAAAATACGCTAAAATGCGTGCTACTGGGCCAACTGTACGAATCAGCTATAGTTCTACTAATATCGTGACTAGCAGTACCAGACCGTTTCAGCAAAGGCTGATATTACAACTAGCACTTAACGGGAAAATTTAAAACAATTGAGAATTGAGGAAGGCGTGATTTTTTGCATGCGGCATGAATCCGTGAATTGCTGTAGAAAGTCGTGAAATTTGCACCAAAATTGTGAGGGTTGGCAGCTATATCAAAGCAAGCCAACAACCTCTGATTAAAAGAAATCAGCAACAAACTTAAATAAAAGCACTGTTTCATTTTTCATAGTGTCTGGAACATATTTATTGTCCAGTGAAAGTTTCCTGTTTGCAACAAAAAAGTTCAAGCTTACCATTGCTACCAATGACAGCATAAAACCCAAATTAAATTTCCAAAAATTTAGAAATAATCAATATCTGGCCGTCAAGTTAAATGAAGGTGGGACACCTTGCAAGAATGTCTGTTAAACTTTTTAAATTGTTCATGTTTCCCTATGAACAGCCTCATTCCCTTGGTAGCCTCAGCATCATGGTAGCTGCCTCTGGCTGACCAAAACCTAAGCCAATTTAAGTACATGTACATGTAGCATATAAACAATTATACAGCCATGTGCTACTAGGATAATGAATATCAGAGTAAATTATTTTGTGAAACAAGTTTGTTGACAATGGGATATAAATCAAATGAGGACTATATACGTTTGTTGTGTTTTCTAATGGGATTTGACCGATACTTGAATTTTCTAACATATGATCTAATACTTTAATTCATGGATTTTTCATATACACATATAATACACAAATGTAAGTTATCAATATACAAGTGTATTTCAGACTACTTGTCTTCATTTAATCACAATTGCCATTTTTGGAGGGTCCCCCTCAGTGTAAATCCAAGTCACTGACAGGCCACCTCTTAAAAATTTCACTTGCATGTGAAATTTCAATTTATTTTCAGCCCCCCCCCCTTCCTTATCTAAATGAGCAAAGGGAAAATGGATTGAATTTACAGCCCCCCCCTTCCTTATCTAAAGGAGCAAAGGGAAAATGGATTGAATTTACAGCCCCCCCCTCCTTATCTAAAGGAGCAAAGGGAAAATGGATTGAATTTACAGCCCCCTCCTCCTTACCTACAGAAGCAAAGGGAAAATGGATTGAATTTACAGCCCTCCCCCTCCTTATCTAAAGGAGCAAAGGGAAAATGGATTGAATTTACAGCCCTCCCCCCCCTCTTCCTTATCTAAAGGAGCAAAGGGAAAACGGATTGAATTTACAGCCCCCCCCTTATCTAAAGGAGCAAAGGGAAAATGGATTGAATTTACAGCCCTCAAAAGAATTTGTGCAACAATGAATAAACCCTGAAAAGTAAATCACATTAATCCAATTTTTCTGTCACACACCTTCATCCAAAGATGCACCCTGACTACAAGTTTACATATAATAATTGTTCTGAAAGGTCAGTGAAAGTAGGATGGACATGCACCAACAGATGACTGAATGCTATTTACAATCACCCTTTTGAAAGGTTGGTTTAACATCTTCTTATTTGTACTGTACATCCTTAGAAAAAAAACCTTCTTGAGTTTTCACGCAGCACAAATTGCATTCCCTTCTAACTGTTCTAAAATATAAAATAGATGTGTACTCTACAAAGGGCCGATGACACAATGATCTTGAAAACGAGTCATAACTACAGAAAAAGTACAGCATATCTAGTACAAATCTAATTACTTACAACATGAGATGAATGTCTCCTTTTTAATTCTGTTTAGCAATGTAACTTTAACTTGGACAAGTCAGTTACAGTAATCTTTTGTATGAATGGTAATGGTGATGCAGAACTTACTATGAGTATGGAAGTTTTACATTGGGATTCCATTTATCTTCAGTTGTTATATTTTGATAGTGGTGCATCTGAAAAGAACAAAAGTAAATTAGTGATAGATAATTATATAAATTATACACAAATTTATTACAGCTTTCTTCTACTGATTTCTAAAAGCAATTCTGGTGGATGTGCATTTTGCATGTTTAATACAATATGCAGCCCATGTCTGTCTAATAGCACATATTACATACCAGTCGAGTTTTTGTCATCAATAGCACAAACAGCATAAATATTTCAATGGAGTTAAATGAAAATTTACTTTCATTTACAAAAAGCTGAATCTAATTGCATAATAAATGTTGAGAAGAACAATAAACAATGAAAGAGAGAAAAAAAACATGAAACAGCCAATGGTGGAATACAGCATACTTGTATCTACATGACTGTGGCACTCTTCAGGAGGCATCAACAAACCAATGAACATGACTCTATTTACAAAAGTGTTAGAGAAATGGGGCAAAAATAAACACCTCTGCACACACTGCTAGGTCACAGAATAGAGGTCAGTTCAACCTTGTATTATCTAACGATGTGTAACTTTCACGAGACGTGTGCAAATCAAGTTACAAAGGTCCCATGGAAA
This sequence comes from Megalonaias nervosa, assembly GCA_016617855.1. Classification (NCBI taxonomy): domain Eukaryota; kingdom Metazoa; phylum Mollusca; class Bivalvia; order Unionida; family Unionidae; genus Megalonaias; species Megalonaias nervosa. Next base: position 9,451 of record JAECUM010037514.1, read on the forward strand.
CAGTCTGAGAAAACAATATGATTGCAAACATCAAGCAGTGTTGAACACATAAATTCAGTTTATTGTGACAAAAGAGATAACTAAATGTGTTTAAGTTACTTCAGATTGCTTAAAATCATTATTTGTCTCAAATATGGAGAATGTCAACAAAAAATACACATTTTACTGCACACATCTTTCTTAAAAAGTGTCCCATTCTTGCAATGCCATTGTTTACAGTGGCATAGTTCTACAATATCATGTTTCTTTCAACATTACAGTGGCACAGATATACCAGATTAGATGTGTGTTTAAAGATTACAGTGGCACAGATCTACTAGATTAGATGCCTGCTTAAAGATTATTCACACCACTGACACCATAATTGGGCTCTATCAGAGGATTCTAGTCTGTATGCTTACAGGTTCCATATAATTTCTTCTATATTCCGGCATATCCCAGTTTTCATATGGATCCCTGGCTTCCTCCGATACGATGGGCAACTTGGGATAATCTCCTTTTCCCAGTCCATCATCAGGAAATGACTCATAGTCCTGTGGAAGTAAATTATATTTTTTTGCTGCTGCGGCTCTTTCTTCTGGAGTTTTGGGGTATGGACCTGGTTTCCAGTCCTTATTCCATTCTAGAATTTACATGAAAACAATCATTATGAATGAGGAGTAAAAATATGAATCCATGTTACCAAAATCTTTGGAAGGCCTTTGGTCAAAATTAACAAAATATAGCACATTTACCACCAAAAATTTCAGTTTGATACCAGAGTTCAAAGTCAAGCAAACCTTGCTTCCAACAATTTTATGGAGCCTTCTTCAAGAACTACGGTAAATGTATCATGATGAACAGAAGAACGGAGATCCAAATTTCTGTAATAAAGTCAGAAACAACATTTTTGATCAACATAATTATTGGGGTGGGTGAGATCTGGCATGTTAAGTGATTGTCTAGTTTGCTACTTGGTAATATACAAGCCCACCTGCACATCAAACTCTTTAAATATGGCATACATGTTGAAGTAATTGAAATCTAAACTTCAGAAGTATCAAAACAGCAGCATTGGAAGTGCATATAGTTGCAAGTATTATCTTCCACTATTTTGTGCATGAATCTTAACACAGAAAAGAACAAAGAATTAAGAGTTACATACAATAAAGTAAGCAATCCATCAAACAATTTATCATACAGCATCACGCCGATATAAAATATGCTCTTAAGAGTCTGAGAACATGTATGTAACCTAAGACAGTTGTGATGTGAAACTGATCATCATACTGAAGTCTGACATAATGCATACTGTGATATGCACCATCAAATCACTGGATATAAAAGGTTTAACAACATGTCAGCACAATACAGGCTATATTAGTGCCATTAGTTCTGATAATGAAGTTATCCAAATGAGATTAAACTCAGACCTTATTAGAGTCCAAAACTGGGCACAACAAAATAGGATGGTAATTAATGAAGGTAAAACAAAATGTATGATTTTGGGGACATCACAAAAGCTCTACAAGTCAGGGAACCCAGAACTATCTCTTGCAATAAATAATCATCCTTTACAAAATGTCAAACATGAAAAGCTTGTAGGTGTGTCCGTAGATAATAATTTATTATGGAATGACCATGTAAAAACACTGTCATCCAAAATTGCCCTACTCAGCAAAATCAAGTAGTATTTACCTATGGAAACTCGCAATCTATACTACAAGTCATATATTCTTCCAACAATGGATTATTGTTCAAATGTATGGGGAAACTGTGCTAAATCTGAGCTTGACAGGATTTATAAACTTCAGAAATGAGCAGCACGCGTAATTTTAGATGCATCTATTGATTATCCCTCAAAAACAATGTTTACAGAACTCAAATGGTTCACAATATATGACAGGATAGATTTTCACAAGGCAGTTCTTTTATATAAATGTCTACATGGAACTGCACCAGAGTATCTTCAGGACTTATTCAGGCCTTTTTCAACACAATACCAGCTGAGATCAATATCATATGGAAACCTTCTAGTACCAAAACCAAGAACAGAGCAATTTTAAAAAGAGCTTCCAATACTCTGGTACAGTTCTGTGGAACAAGCTTCCACTATATGCAAAATCTGCTGAGAATATTGGAGTATTTAAGAAGAGATATCATGAGCATGTATGTGTTTCAAATAGGTAATAGAATTTAGTATTTTAATACTAAACATGTTAAAATAAACAGTAATTATAGCTATCTTCATATAATGTGCATTGTTATACTCTCCTTAAGAGGGCCTGAAGGAAGAATAGTCCTAGACTAATGCGTCACCATCTATAAATAAAGCATTATTATTATTCAAAGTAAATTTTTAAAAACATAATTTTTTAAAAAAAAATCCAAGTTCAAAACTGTGTAAAAAATATTTGCCACTATCATCTGAAAACTGGAATTAAGTCATCAACATATAAATACAAATATGCCTATGAACCTGCATGTGGTCTTTACCTAGCTGTGCAATCAAGCTATGTCAAAATGTTAGCACAAAAAGGTTTTAAAAAATGAAAAAATAAAATTGGCAGTAAGGCAAAGAAAAAAAAAAGTTGGCCAACCGTCCCTGTTTTTCATTGCCAACTCAAGCACTTTTCCCCCCAGTGTAAAATTTCTTTTTAAAAAAATTCCAAAATTGATTTGTGCATCTAACTGAGCTGGTTTTGCCCAGTACTTGAAGCGCTTAGTACATTATAATATACTAATCAATATAATATATATAATGTTAAAAAACATTACCTATCTACCCCAATTTTAAAACCAGTGCAATAGTAAATACAGCTTTTTTGCCAGATGGACTGAAAATTAAATCAGGTCAACAAAAATTATGGCCAAGTAATATATGTAGGTGTGTTAAATTTGTATACCTCCAAGTCAAATAATGTGTCAAATCTGATGGCTACAAGTCAAACAGTGTGTCAAATTTGATGGCTCTAAGTCAACTAGTGTCAAATGTGATGGCTCTAAGTCAAACAGTGTGTCAATTTTGATGGCTCTAAGTCAACTACTGTCAAATCTGATGGCTCTAAGTCAAACAGTGTGTCAAATTTGATGGCTCCAAGTCAAACAGTGCATCAAATCTGATGGGTCCAAGTCAAACAATGTGTCAAATTTGATGGCTCTAAGTCAAAAATTGTCAAATTTGATGGCACTAAGTCAACTAGTGTCAAATTTGATAGCTAAGTCAAATAGTCAGTGTGTCAACATTGATGGCTCTAAGTCAAATAGTGTGTCAACTTTGATGGCTCTAAGTCAAATAGTGTCAACTTTGATGGCTCTAAGTCAACTACTGTCAAATTTGATGGCTCTACGTCAACTAATGTCAAACTTGATGGCTCTAGTTCAAATAGTAAGTGTGTCAACTTTGATGGCTCTAGGTCAAACAGTGTGTCAAATCTGATGGCTATAAGTCAAACAGTGTGTCAAATTTGATGGCTCTAAGTCAAATAGTGTGTCAACTTTGAAGGCTCCAAGTCAAATAGTTGTGTGTAGTTCTTGTGTTATTAACATGCTAACTGGGTTTAGTAATGGATGTTCAAAATCACCAACAATCGATAACATTATTCTGCTATTAACAATGATGGAATAAAACTGTAATCAATCATCTAGCAAATTTTTACTTTTAGAGTTAACTGAAGGAAGAAATTATGCATGTGGTATGTTGTTTCTTATGCTCTTGAAAATGCATTTCTAAAAAACAAAATTACCTAATGGAAAATTTCAATCTGGAATGTTCCAAAGGTTTACAAGATAAAATCTTAGTTATAAAAGGTCTGTTACTAAAATTATAATATAAAGGAAACAGGTAGACCTGGCATTTCACGGGGAATTTCCAATGTTCTCGACTCAAATTGATATAAACATGTTTACATAATCAAAATCAATGATTCAGGTCAGTTAGAAAATAAACTTCACTTTGGACAAGGTCAAGTCAAAAATACAATTATTTACAGCAAATAATGAACAAAACAAAACAAACAAACAATGCAAGTTAAATATACATAACACCTCCCTCATAAAGAAAAAGAAAGATTTATGCAATAAAGCTTTCTTTTAACTATTTAGTTAAATATACATGTAATAAAAATGCACATAAGAATAAATCTTATGAATAATACAAAGTATACATTTTGAAACAATATAATATTTCTATACACGTGAAGTGCATTTGCCATTAGATTATCTTTTCCCTGGACATGCCTGATGTCAATATTGTATTTCTGCAACATCAAATTCCACCTTACTAAACCCTGATTTTTGTTTCTCATCTTGCCAATGAATATAAGGGGCTTGTGAACATTAAATACAATAACTGGAGAAGGAGCTGAAAGTATTGCAAAGCCATTATCAAAGCCAAACATTCCTTCTCAATTCTGGAATTATTTCTCTGGTGCTTCTTTAATTTCTTTGAAAAGTAACACACTGGATGATCTACACCATTACTGTTTTCTTCAATCAATCCTTCACCAACTGCAACATTGTTTGCATCAACAGAAATTTTTAATGATTGAGATTTGGAACTGAAAGAACTGGTGCACTCTTAAGTATGGCATTTTAACTTATCAAAATCCTCCTGACAGTTTTCAAACCAATGAAACTTGGTTAATTATTCAATAAATTTGTCAGGGGCTCAGCAAGTAAGAATAAACTGCAGCAAAATTTATAGTATCCAGCCATACCCAAATATCACATAATATCCAGCCATACCCAAATATCACATAATATCCAGCCATACCCAAATATCACATAGTATCCAGCCATACCCAAATATCACATCAGTTGCATTTTACTGATAGTCACTAAAATTCAGGGATAGCTTTGACCTTTATCACCTACAGGTTTAACTTGTCCATGTTGTACAATGTCCTAGAAATGTAACACAAGTATGGCAAATCTCAATTTTGGATAAATTGTCAAATTTGCATCAGTGAGTCTGTCAAAGAATTTCTGAACTTTTCTCTAAGTGATCTTTCCTGGTGTCGTAGAAGATGATATCACCGATGTAAACATCACAATTATCTAGACCAGATGTACCGGTAATCATATTCATTAAAGTACACGGCAAACCTTTCATCCCAAATGGCATCACTTTATATTGATAAAGTCCATCTGCAGTCACAAATGCCAAAAGTTTCTTTGTCTTTTCCATCAGTGGAATTTGCCAGAATCTTTTCTGAAGGTCAAATTTGCTGACATATTTTGCATTTCCAATTTTATCAATGCAATCATTGATTCCCGGCAATAGAAATAAATCTGTTTTGGTCACTATTAATTTTTCTACAGTCAGTGCATATATGGAAAGTATTATCTGGTTTTGGTACAAGTAACCATGGTGAACTTCAGTCATTTTAACTCGGTTCTATGAAATCATTCTCCACCATATAATGAATTTTTTTCAAACATTCCTGTTTGAGAGAGTACATCCTGTATGGATGCTGTTTCACAAATGTTGAATCTACAATTTCAATATCATGGTAGATTTTATCTGTTCATGTTGGAACATCTGGAAACAAGCTTTCATATTCAAGTAACAGCTGTTTTAGTTCATTCGTGTCCTGTTGCTGCAGATGCGAAAGTTTCTGGTCCACATCAATCCATAATTTCTGAAATTCTTAAATCCTCACTGTGTGGGAAAGGTACAACTATATGGACTGCATGAATTAACCTGGCTATCTCTATCAACATACTCCTTTAACATATTTGTATGGCAAAGTTGCTTTTGTTTTTGCCTCCCTGGAGTATTAATGATATAATTTAAATTACTTAACTTTCTTTTCAGCTGTGTAAGGACCATAGTACTCAAACTGAAGAGGATTTTGAGGTAAGAGCAAGAGAACCAGAACTCTATCAACAGGCTGAAAACTCCTCTCCGTTGTATTTTTGTCATACATTAATTTCATTATTGACTGAGTAGAGTACAGATTAGTTCTTGCAACTTCAAAGGACAATTTATATTTAAACTTAGAAACATTGTCGCAAAGATTAATTTCTATATCTTCATTTGAAAGAAGTTTCTCTTTTAACAACTTCAATGGTCTATGGACAATGTCCAAAATCTAGTTCAAAGGGACTCAATCCTAAAGATTACTGAACTCATTCCCTAACAGCAAACAAGAGTAAATGAACACCTTCATCCCAAACTTTTCCAATATCAAAACAATATGACATAATTATATTTTTCAAAGTTTGTTGAAATCTTTCTAAAACCCCTTGGCTTTCAGGGTGATAGGCAGAAGACTTGAATTACTTGATGCCTAATTAATGCATAACTTATTGGAAAATTCCAGACATAAAATCTGACTCTTAATCTGATTGGACAGATTTGGGCAGGCCAAACAGAGTAAAAAAAACAAACGTTACAAATGCTTTTACTATTGTTTTAGTTTTCATATTCCTCAAAGGAATTGCATCTGGGAATCTTGTAGATGCACACATTATGGTCAACATATTGGTTGCCTGACTTGGTCTTAAATATGGAACTGACACGGTCTACCATAATTCTGCTAAATCATGGTTCATCAAATGCAGGAACAGGTTGCAGCCTTAGGTATCTTCTGATTGGGTTTTCCTACTATCTGAAAAGTGTGACAAGATCTGCAGTATTTTCAAACATCACTATTAATTTTTGGCCAAAAGAAGAAGCTCCCATGTCCCTTACAATTTTAACAGGGATAGGATTGGCAGAACCACCCATGAGTGATACAGAATTGTTCAACATGAACGGCTTATAATTCTCCATAATGAAATCTGACTGGGGTTTGTTTGACCTAACAAATGTATTGCTTTCAAGACATGACCATGACTTTGACCTTTTAGAAATGAGAGCATTTGGAATATGTCTGTCTTGATTCTGTTGCTTATTTTTCAATCTGGAGCAGTCAGAAACCAATTTTTCCAAGTAAGATATGTTTTTTTTTTAAGAATACTTACCCAATCATAAAGAGAACTACCATATATACTTGCGCATAAGCCAAATAACTTAGGAAAAACTAAAGCCCTGGAAGAAGGGGGGACGGCTTATCCGCAGGCCAATGTCTAAACTTGACAGTTTTTAAGTCGTTTGGTTGACTACTGTAATGGCTGTAAATCTTGGGACTCAAACAAAAATATTTTTAACGGTGTCCTAAGACATATGCATGTAAAAAAATCATTTTCAGTGTCCCGACACTTATTTAACTGTTATAAAGTACTATGATTTTGTTATTATTTTGCATGTGCGTATCTTCTGATTTCTCCACCATGAAATTAAATAAAGGTAAATAAAGACTTTATAATTTGTGGGCCAGTTGAGTTTACCAGGGAGACCAGGCTGAACTATAATGTACAAAACTTACACAGTGCAAATCGTGCATAGCGTCACTTAAATCCTTATTTATTCCCAAACATATCAGATGCAGATTTTGCTTTATTCATTGTTCGACCAAATTGCATTCTTCCAGATAACATTTCAGCTAGTCCTCAATAGCTGTTTCATTCATGTTGAATCACGTGCTCACAAGTTACTCATTTTCAATGATATAAGCGAGCCAACAAACTGAGGTAATATTTATGAAAAGGTATGCACATTTAATTGTACAAAGCACATAACCAGCATTACTTACATGTTCATGAAGAGTTGTAATAATAAAGACTAAAATTCTCACTACGATCAACTAAGATCATAACCAATCTACTTTAGTTTTGTGTTTTGGCTGAACATCATAACTTTCCACACAATAGAAAGCTTGATGTTTCGGTGTCTCATTTGTTGATAGTTGGCCTGATTTGTCTTTCGTTTTCCGACAGCAATACAGGCCAGTTATTCACTAAAACCCTTCAACTGGCTTGTGTTAAGAGGGAATTTTGACCAGCAACTATACCAGTACATTATGTGTAATTGCCTTTCATTCCATAACATTAGCACGATTACCGTAGTTTTGTAAAACGGGGTGTAAGGCATACCTGTAAACTTGTCAAAATCCAAGTAGGGAAACTAAATAAAACAATAGGGAGACTGGGACCTAAAATCGGGAGGTTTTTAGTGGCATTTTTAAAGCCTTGGTTTCACTAAATATTGACCGATCTTCTGGGTCCAATATGTGTGAAATTTGCAAAGGATGTGCCGTTTTTCCCTGTGATGCCCCTTATTTTTCCCCAGGACATGCCCTATTTTCATATTCTGGTCAGCTGTGGCCAATAGCACAATAGCTTAAGGTTAGTCTTAAATAACAAGCAAGAAAGCCAGTGCGACTAATTAAAAGTTAATCCTGCTTATCGATGCACCTATTTTGTGAAAACGACTGGCCCTCCGTCATGATTCAAAGAATCCATGTTCCACACTACTGTGTGTTATGCAAGCACCAGCAATTGATTGGCAAATAAAGGATTCCCAATTTTGTTGAACTAAAGGTAACTAAATAGGCAGCCTCATGGTACTGTACATGTGGCAACTATTTTCCCCTCGTTTATCTGACCTTATTACCTTATTGTCAACTTGTAAGACATTTACTATTGTTTACTATAAAACTTACGTATTCTGAATTAGTTTTTTGAGGACACATATGCTGTGTGTTGTCTATTTTCATTCCTTCTTTAAATTTAACAATGGTAATTGACGTTCATATATACGGTATAAAAATGCCAGGTGTTCACTCATGTAAGTTTCTTTGGTGAGAATGGCGCTATAGCATATGGAGTTACAGCATTCATAGTGACCATTCTTGGGATTTAAATTGTTGACAATTTTATTATTGTGGTTTATTTTTTGTTCTGGTTTATTTTCTGATTTTTGTATTCATGTAGAGGTAAAAAAAAAAAAATAATCATAAATTCACGTGAATAATGTTTAAACTTAACATTCCATTTATTGAAGAAGCTAATTCTTTCTAGTAAAGTAATTATTTCGTCACAACAATATTTACAGGTGATACAACAGAAAATGGCTTCCATAGATTGCATACGATATATCAATTTATGTTGGACTTTTTTTAAAAGGATAAATGATAATCGAAGACATAATGTAATTATTGGGAGTTCTCTGCAAAAATCGGGAGATGTTATGAAATCAGGAGGTTGGCATGGAATGACCCTAAGAATAGGGAGGGGTTTTTTTCCTCCGGTGTGAGAGTTGACAGGTATGGTGTAAGGTCGCTTACATCAAAGCAAACTACAACTCAGCTTTTATGACATCAGCTAACTTTTGAAGCATTATTTCTGAAACAACTGTATTCTGGAGATACCATTAAAGTTTAGTGCAGTGGTGCCCACGATTCGACTCCAAGGGATGTACTTCATTCAGCGGAATATACTTCATTCAGCGTATGTTTAAACCTACAATGTACATGTGGTGGCGCCATTATGTAATACATTCAGTAGCCTAATTGTGAGCGTTGAATCAAACCATTTTGTTGTTCACTGTGTTGTTATACTGCGATCACATTTTAATGAGTTAGATATTTACAATTTCAAGGCAAAATAAAAACGTAATTACTGGTGTACTGATATAAAATGTCCAATGGAATAATGCATAAACAAACAATATTGAGTCAAAAGGGTGAGGTAGTGTTACAGCAACTCGCGAATGCTCAATTCTTGTCATCGTTGGATCAAGTTATACACAAATCTAAATTAGGCAGAAACAATAAGAAACCAGAAAATTAAATAAATTACTTTTCAAACAAGTTATACCATTTCTTTTTAATAATTATAGATGCCAACCCGAGAGAAGTATACATGTAATTTATGTTAATATAAGTTTGTCTAAATAAATGCATTTAGAACTTACCGTGTGCAGCTCATGATGTCACAGAGTTGTGGGTCGGCTTATATGCGTGCCATACACTTTTTAGTGTTTATACCTATTCAGTTTGGGGGGTCAGCTTATAGGTGAACAGGCTTATACGCATGTATATACGGTACTACTACCGCACAAATCAAGCCCTTCCAGATACTTCTTTAGCTAAAGGGAGCTAAAAGTTTTCCGCTGTCCAGTGTGGCGGTTGGGCAGAGTGATCTCCTCTTAGGTATAAAGCCTTGGCAGCAAAGCCTAATAATACATCAGTTATTACTGGAGTGGAAGGCACACTCTCTATGGATGTATCTGCAAGGAGGCTGAGATGGTGTTTGTGTATTATGATTGGGCAAGTATTCACAAAGAAATGTATTTTACCAGGAAATATTGGTTTTTCTTTAAATATGTTACCCAAATCATAATACCTTAGGAGAATAGACAAGAGGTGGAGGGTGATACCACCTTCTGTTCCCTATGGTAAATGAGACAGCTTTTTGGTAACCCGATTGGTTGGAGGGGACTCCATTTGTCCGGGAGCAGTTTCAAATTGAGGAAAAATCTGCCCCCCCCCCATTCCATCAGAACTCATGAAACTGCATCTTAAGCTGTCAATCAACCTGGAAGGGTGACCTGTTGAGCTACATATAAAGGTCCTACTAGACTGAACTGAGCCCTCTGTGAAAACAGATCTCAGAGATAAAAGCGAAAGAATGTGGACTCCAATCTCCATCCCACAATCTGAACGAATACCAGTCAGCGAAATGCTAGGCTGGTGGCAACTGCTCTAACCTTGTGAGCCAAAATGCATAATAAATCCTTTTGAGTTGGGGTTATTTCTCTATATGCTGTGTGAATAACCCACTTAATCCAGATAAGATAGTCAGTTTTGATATATCCTCCTCTCCTTTCTTGAGAAGTAGAAAGAGGCGTGATCTCCCTTGATGCAAAGGCGCTGTTCTATTAAGGTACAGTACTCTGGCCATTCTTGAGACCGACTCACATGCATGCCCTGAGGTATTTGGAGTAGGAGAAGATAAGCTATGTTCCGTCTTCTGGAAGATAGTCATACATATGAGAGCTCAACATCGAAGTCAGGATATTGTGCTCTAACTGCCGAGTGTCATCAAAGGCCGTCCGGTCCATATATACGGAGTGTGGCTTGTCATCCCCAAAGTGGCAATATCACTGTCAACTGCTGGGGTTTCCAATGAAAGACTGGTATGTTACAAAGGTAGAACCACCAATGAACTGTGCATGAAGGCAGGTCAGAACGTCTGTAACTCCCAGACTGCGTTAGTAACTGAAATCAGACTCTTCCATTCCATCAATAAGATAGATCAACAGATGCTAGAGCACTGGTCCAGTATGTTGATGGAGTGGGAGGACAAAACTCTGGTGGTCCAAGGTGGAAAAAATCAGTGAAGGCTTGGAAGGCTGAATATTCCCATACCACTGGATAGTGCAGAATAGATGACAGTACTGGAGGACAAGCAACATCATCTTGGTTGCATGAGGTGCAACTATGGTCCCCTTTAATGCTTGAGACTAAGCTGGCAAAGAGTTGTTGTTGTTGTTGTTGTTGTTGTTGTTGTTATAGGGTTTAACGCCATTTTTCAGCACTAGATAGGCTATACATGGCGGCCAGTATTAATGGTGGAGGAAGAACCCTGGAAAACCCCGGGAAGAACCACCGACCCACGAGAAGCTACTGGCAGGCTTTCTCACGTACCCACGTTAGCCGAGCCTGGATTCGAACTCACGCAGACAGAGGTGAGATGGCAGTGATCCGTAACGATCAGCGCTTTAGACCACTCGGCCACTCGGGGCCCCCCTGGCAAAGAGTGACAAGGTCTGTCACTCACTAATCTCATAGAACGCCCTGAATTAGAAACTATGACTTCAAGACAGTTGCTGAGTAAACAGTCTCTTCTCATGGCAGTGTAGAGAAATTGTTAAGCGACACCTGCTGAGACATGATGAACTATTCATGGCATCGTGCCAAATCAGTGTCTCGAGGTGGTATGAGGGTTAAACTAGTCCCTGCACATATATGCAAAAGTCGAGTTTGACATACTGAAAGCTGGGATGTTGATGACTGAGCCTGCAATATTGATCATTTGGTCCTTTGCGATCCCTAGCATGTGGCCTAGGCTGGATGCAACGGAAATAGGCCATCCATGTGAGAAGGATATTGTTAGGCTCATCAGTTGGGATGTGTTATGGAATGTGTGATCCATGTAACCTGTATGTCCAAGTCTGTTGTGTGAGAAGGAACTTGGCTGTTTGTTAACTCTGTTCCGCAATAAGAAACAAGTCAACCCCAAGGAGGCAAGATAGAGGGAGTTGCCAAAAAAGCTGAGTCCTGTGGTAGTGACTTGGGTACTGGAGCTGTTCAGCGTGTCAATGTCTGGCACTTCATGGTTGAAGGGTAAGTTGATTTATCTCCCTTGTCCGCCAAAGATTTTCACACTGACAAAATGGTCAGCATGCAGATTGATGATGTCTTCATCCTGAGCTGTGTGCTTTTGCCCTTAGTTCTAATCTGTAAGACAAATAGAGCAAAATATAAAACTGTAGCCCTGCACCTGTCTTTTTAGAATAAAATGTCCGTGCAGAACTAAATCTTAAGAAGTTGACCTAGAAATTGATAACTGATAGTCTAATAGAGCAATGAAGCAAACATGTAAAATATAATGACAATACCACCTGAAAGGCCGAGAAGTATAAACCTGTGGGTCTGTACATGTGACTTTTAAATACTGGGTAGGCGCAGAGCTATACCAAATGATCATTACCTGGAAAAAGTGATAGCAGATGATCTCAATTACAACGCTACCTGTAGGGAAGGTCAAGGACAGTATGTACAGGTAGAATCCTTGAAGCATGGCATTCCATGGCTAAGGATGCCATGGTAAAGGAAACTCACATGTATGTACCAGAAATAATGGAATTATACATATATAAGGAGTTTCTCAAGGACATAAAGACCTGCACACATATTGTAGACTGATCCCATCTTGTGAAACCGCATAGGCTACCTGTGCGAGTGACTAAGTGCTCTTTAAATATGATGGCATGCTTATGCAGATAAACATGACTCAAGCGTCACCTATAGAAACATGCATAAGCACAATGTGACTGAGAAAATCATGTACAGAAGTCTTACCTGTACTTGTCCAACCAAAGTGGATGCAATACAGAAATGTACACAAGTGTCTATATTACAGACAAAGACTTTCACATATAAGGAACTGAGGCACCATTATAGATACTTACAAAGTAGGTTTGACAATATCCAAAATGAGGCAATTACCTGCAGGTAAGAAAAGCCCACAGACCGTCTGTACAATATACTAAAGATGTCATCTGGATGCTACGAATGCCTTGTAATAGAAACTCACCAATAAGTACCCATTCGTAATGGCATCACACATATATCAAGAGCTTTTATAAGCACTAGAGACTTGCACATACATAAAATAATTATAGCCCGAACTTAATGAGAAGTTGTTTAGGCTCCCCCTGCAAGTACGTAAATGTGTGACAATGAGAAAGTGTTAACAAATTGTAAAGGCATAACTTTGTCAGGATAGGAAGTGAAAAAGTTGGAAATACTGATGTATATTTTCCTTTAAAGTGAAAACTTCCTCCAACTTGTAATGACATATCTTCCACGTGGATTCTTCTGCGAGGTCTCTCGTGACAAAAGCATGCTTCTTGGCATGAGAGGAAAGAAGTAACTGATGTATTTTTAGGCTCTGCCACCAAGTCTTAAATGTAAGAGGAGATCACTCTGCCAAACCGTCACACAGGTCAACAGACAACCTGTAACTCCCTTTAGCTAAAAGTAATATTTAGGAGGGCCTGATTCGAGAGGTAGTAGTAGTTCTTCTAAAGTACTGTGAGTCGGTAACATATTTAAATAAGAAATAATGAGCCCTTTCTTCTTGCAATAGGTGCACATAGGAAAAGATAAGTAAATGTATTTCTGATCAATCTTATAGGAAACTTCATTCCTAAAAGTTGTGCCTACACGGGGATTTGTAAGTGCTCATATTAGACTGAAATAGCTTTTTACATAAGACCACTGAGTGGAAGACTTACTGACGAAAGAAAGAATATCAGCTAAGGAATAGTCATCAGCTGTATGAGCTGCATTTTCTAAAATTTCAACCTTGTGCTCATCAAGATAAGTCTTAACATCACTATGGATGCAATTCTTGAACTCTTCAACTAATATGACTTGTCTGAGATTTTCATAATCTTGATCAACTTTCTTGGTTAATCATTACCTATCAAATAGTTCTCTTTTTCTCTAGCAAATTCAACATTAAAGCTGTTAAAATTTTAGGAAACTTCTACTGGGTACCTATCAATCGTACTGAATGGCTAACTGGATACCCATCAAAGGGAAATTGTATTAAATGTAAATCTGAACTGCTTTCCTGTAGGTCCATGCAAGCCAACCCCCAAGAGAGGTATAAGCGTAATTATTACTAATATAAGTGGCAAAATAGCATATCTTAGCATAAAATGAGCAAATATTAAATTCTACAATTATAGAAAACTACGAAAAATGTACATCTATGTTTGCTACTCATCTAGATCTGCAGTTAAAATTCTTGTCACAAATCAGCTAAATCCACGTGGATTGGTAGTTAGTATGCGAGTAGAGACAAACTGATAAAATATTTATTCATAACACATTAGGCTAACTGGTCTACATGTATGACTTTTGCTGAATGGTCGTGAAGTCCACAAATGATGCATGCTGTCTTGCATCACTGACAAATTCTTCTTTCAAAATTTGTAAAGTACTACTGACTTGTCCTTTTCCTGATGCAACATGTTTTTCACCTTCAGAAGGCAGGAATGCCAAAACTGGATTAAGCTGAAGTATGTTTCTTTAACAAAACCAAAAAAAATATATCAATATTGAAGTGTTAGATGGCTTCACATCATTCAAGATACTTATCCTTTTAACCGAACTTGGCATTCCTGGCATTCATTGTATTCCAGCCAAATGAAGTGTAGGCTAAAAGAACTTAATAGCATGTCCATTTGCTAGTGTGGAAATTTGCATTTATTAGAAAAAAAAGACTCCGAGCAAGTAAAGGCAGACTAAAACATTAATTTTTAGAAAAGCGTCAATATGGGCTGCCAAGTGTGTGAGATATATCTGAAGATTTGACTCTTCCTTCCGATGTTAGTCAATACTGGAACACGCTACACAGCGCCCTTATTTAGGCAGTAAAATCTCGACCCCCAAGACAAATATCAGGGCCGATATCTAAGTTGAATTGTAGGTTTACGAGTCCCTGTGATTGGTAAAAACGACCTTTTCAAAAATTTAACAGAAACCTTATAAATATGCAACTTCAATAGCAAAGGGCATTTGCAACTAACCACGATTCGGTAAGCTAAAAAAAAAAAAAAAAAAAAAAAAAAAATTCTACTGAAGTATCGAAAATCGGGAGAACAGGATGATCATTCATGCACACCTCGACAGAAGGTCGACTTAAAGCGATCTTTAAAGTGTGTTATTACTTTACCTGCAAGCAAAATTCTAGATGTTGATACTGATCTACTTTTGCTGAGGAATGGCTTAATTAGCTTTGAACAAAGTTCAAGTCTCCTTAACGAAGCCATTTTGACCCCTACGACATTCAACATACGCTACCTCCGCGTCTCGCTCACAGCATAGTGCGCAATACCAAGTTTTTTAAAAAAGTATCTTAAATTTATTACTTTATAGTTCAGTTGATTGCTTTTAAGATACTAAGTAAAATACAATTATAACATATTTTGGGATAAAAACTGTGCTGCCGGCAATAGTATGGGATATTCATACGCGTGGTTATACTGTCTGCTAGTCTGGTTCCCTTCTTCGTATGATCCTTGCATTGCACTCGGCAATACTAAGTCAGGTGAACGCCGACACCATATTGTCACGTGATCAAAACAAATGGCCTCGCATGGAGAGATCTCGTTAATCTAACCATGGCACATTTATTCCTTTAATATTCTGTTTCTTAGTGACATAATGCGAACGTTACTAATACTTTCGATTTGAACTATAGCAGTCGTTATCTTGTGTTCAAGCTTAACCAGTAAATCGGCTACGTAGGTATTTTTACAAATATTTCTAAAATGAGACGAAGACACACAAGTATTTTCTTAATATTGCTCGTTTCCCACAACGTCATCTCAAAAATACCTTTTCCAATCGATTCTTTGATAAATTTTACGTCGAAATTGATATGAGGTTATGTACGGCAGCTTTAATTTTGCCAAAGATTAAGACAAAAATATCTTCCCCATTTTACAAGGGTAACGATTGTTTTGCAAATGTTGCACATTTCACTCTGCGACATCTAAAATATTCTAGTTGCAATGAATTTCTTGATAAATTTTCCATAAATAAGTATACATCGTTTTCCATGACAGATCAAATTTTGTCAAATATTAGGATCGATATAATAACCCTCTTCTACGAAGGGGCGAAAGTGACGATATTTTGGCAAATATTGCACATTTGGACTACATCATATACCAACAATCCATTTGCTATCGAGTACTTGATAATTGTTACGTCGGAATTGATATAAGATAACACAAGATAACGACTGCTATAGCTCAAATCGAAAGTATTAGTAAAGTTCGCATTGTGTCACTAAGAAACAGAATATTAAAATTATAAATGTGCCACGATTAGATTTACGACATCGAGCCATACGAGGCCAGTTGTTTTGATCACGTGACAATATGGTGTCGGCGTTCACCTGACTTAGCATAGGTGGGGCTCTATAATTTCATATTTTGCATAGGTTTAGAATTTTAAAGAAAAAGAATTCCCCCGGGTTTCCTCACTAGTTATACAGGCTATTTAAAAAAGACCTTTTATATCTTGTATTGTTCAAAGAACCTTTAATTCCCTTTATTTTGGTGTATCATTGATGGGTGTAAAATGGGGTATAGAGTATACAGCTTGGCCTTACTCCAGATGTACACCTTTTAGAAAGGTGCTAGCTCCACTTGGTCAATTTCACTTCCTGAACTACAGAGGTAAATTGTGTAAAAAAAAGAGCCGATAACTTTTTTCACATTTTCTATATTGGTAATTCATTCATTGCACTTTCAGAACCTGGTATTGTCTGGTCTGGCAAAATTCATTTTCTCTATTTTAATAGCTGCTAAGGATAGTGTACTTCAGACAAATTCAGGCTGATTTTTGGAATTTGCCAAAATCTTTTCAGAAGGTCAAATTTGGTGACGTACTTGGCATTTCCAATTTTATCAATACAGTCATCCATTCTTGGTAATGGAAATGAATCTGTTTTTGTCACACTGTTCACCTTCCTATAATCAGTGCACATACGGAAAGTTTTATCTGGTTTCGGAACAAGTATACATGGTGAACTCAAATCACTTTTACTGGGCTCTATGAAATCGTTCTCCAGCAAATACTGAATTTCCCTTTTCATGTATTACTGTTTGAGAGGGTTCATCCTGTATGGGTGTTGTTTCATAGGTTTTGAATCTACGATTTCAACGTCATGAAGAATTGTGTTTGCCCTCGTAGGAATATCTGGAAACAAGTGCTCATATTCGAATAATAACTGTTTAAGTTCATTCCTTTCTTGTTGTTGCAAATGTAAAAGTTTCTGGTCCAGATTTTTCATAATTTCCGAATTCCGAAGATTTGTTGCTCCGAGATCAACAGAGTCCGACTGAATTTCTTCACTTAAATCCTCAGTTTGTGGGACAGGTACAGCTAAATTAATTGCATAATTTACCTGGCTATCTCTTTCAATATACTAGTACTCCAATAATTTATTTAGATCAGAGTACTAATATTATAATTTAACTCATTCATTTTCTTCTTTACTTTGTAAGGGCCGTAAAATCTAATTTGAAGAAAAGTTTGAAGAATGATCAAGAGAGAATGAACTCTGTTACAAGACTCAAATGTTCCCTCAATTAAAGTTCTGTGAAACCATAATCTCACTTTTGACTTGAATTGCCAAATTCAAGCATAACCAGCTGGAAAATTCCAGACATAAAATTTGACCTTTGAACAGATTTGGGAAGGCCAAATAGAGTTAAAAAAAAAAAAACTTTCTCAAAGCTTTCACTATGGTTCTTGTTTTAATATTCTTCAAAGGAATTACCGCTGGGAATCTTGTTGACGCACACATAATGGTCAACAAATATTGGTTGCTAGTAGTATATGGGGTTACCGTAGCGTCAATGGGAATTAGCATTACAGACCCCCCCTGGGCCAGTATAGCGTCAAGAAATAAAATCTCACCCTGGGCCTGTATAGCGTCAATGGAAAATTGGGTAGAGGGACTAGCACACCCTGGGCCTGTATAGCGTCAATGGAAATTTTGTAGAGCGGTGACTAGTAGACTGTGGGTTTGTAGAGCGATAAGCAACAGGTGGCATGACGTCACACTGGTAACAATGTAGCAAAAAGAGAAGTACTGTGACGTCAGGCTACCTGAGAGAGGGCTATAGACAAACACGAATCAAGAGCGTTCGTGTTTCTTTTAGTAGAGGAAGGGTTTTATATATATTCGTTTAGGGGGAGACCAAATGAAAATTAAGATCTTTTCGAGGTATTGGAAGTGGCCCTGAAAAGGGCCGTTGTTTGTTATGTGATGTTAACACTATTCCGTTAACATACAGGACATCGCATAGGTCTTCTTATCTTCCTCAAATTTCTCAAAGTTTGTCTTAAGCTGTGTCTCACTTCTGGTCCGTAGATGAGAGTCCGCTTAAGACAGCCTTGTCTTTCCACATAACATCTTCTTTCCAAAGAGTGGCACCGGTGATCCGGATGACAGTCCATTTTGTTTTCACATACATGGGTAAGTCTGTACGGAACAGCATTGAGGATACCAAAGTAGAGGATTCTACGTCGATCAACATCTTCTCTGTGACGAGAACAGGTGAAGGGAATGAAGTCAACCGCGTTTATTTATAGTGGAAGACCGGATCGAAACGGATTGAAAGGGTTCACCAATCCCAACACGCGTTACAAAATTCAGTCACTTCGCGGAGTCTGTCTTCCAATCCGAAGAGAGCTACCTGTGACGTCATATTTCCTATATAGGCACACTAGCGTCTGTGCGCAGTGAATCGATGCGGTATTGTTTTGTGAAACATGACGGAACCTAAGAAGACAATGAATTGGGGTGCACCGGCTGTGGAGACCAGAAGTAATGGTACAGCAGCAGCTACCAAAGTGAACACAGTGCTACTTCCCGAAGAGGTTGATTTCAACTGGGATTTAGTAGATTTTTTATCTTCTTCCCAAGAATTTGTTCCGGTACCAGTACCTTCGCCACTTTCTCCTTCATTACTACGTGTCGACGATTTTAAACAAAGACAGAGAGAAGAATTGGAGAAATTTTTACAGCAGCAGAAAGAAGCAGAGCAAGCATTTCTTCTTGAACAGAAACAGCGAGAAGAAGAAGAAGAGGCAAGAAGGAAACAACAGGAAGAAGAGGCAGTAGAGAAGAAACAAAGTCTAGGAGAGAAGGAGAACAGCGAAAGTCAAACGGTCACGGTACTCTTGGACATTTTGGCCGAGTTAAGAAGTCTGAAACAAATGTATCAGACTTCTTTATTACGACCCAAGAGAAAAAGACCTTCCTGAGCCAAACAACCTAACCCTGTGACTACACCAGAGATACCACCCCTAGTGATATCTACTAAATCATTGACAGGAGCAAGTCCACAAGTAGGCCTTGGCCGTGGCAAAGGCTTAAGACAGTTAAAGCGAATTGATTCTCGTTCCTGAGTTTGTTCTAAGGAAAAAAACAAACACTCAACAGTCCTTTTCAGGGCTACCCAATACTCTCGAAAAGAGTGACTATTCATTTTGCCAAAATCAATTAAAACTCAAAATCCCTTCTTTAACCTATGATGTACGTGTTGTGAGTGTATGAGTGTAGGTCCTTATTATTTCTAAATAATGAAAACCAAGAGACACTTACGTTTTTTTCAGTTTGGTCTATTCTGTTACAAATTTTTTACAATTCAATATCACAACATAACACAATACAACACTTTTAAAAAAGTTCATAGATTTCTTCTCTCTCTTTTTTCTTTCACTCTCTCTGTTTTTTCAATTTCTTCACTTTTACACTTTTTTCCTCTTCTTCCTCTTCTTCTTCCTCACATTTTTCTCGTCTTCTTTTCTTTTCTGTCTTCTCTTTCTGAACGTGTCGGGGTTCTTCTTTTCTCGAGGTCACCTCTGTTTCTTCTTCCTCCTCCTTCTCTTGCTCCTGTTGTTTCTTAGGGCACTCTGAAGACCAATGTCCTTTCTCTTGATAATGATAACAGGTATCTTGACTTTTGTTTCTTTTGACACTGGCCTTGCTTCTTTGACGGTCTGGACATTCTGTAGCCCAATGCCCTTTCTTTTGACAGATATAGCAAGTATCTTGACTCTTATCTCGAAAGGAAGGAGAGTAGTCCGTTGGCTTGTCTGAAGAAAACTTTCTTATCACACCTCGCAATGCTCTAATCAGAAGTTCGATCTGTGTGGGTTCTTCCATTGTGCTGGTCGGCTTGAGAGCGAAATGAATACTGAGAGGGGAGTCACTAGCCCTTTATATATGCCCTGGTCTGACATAGATATATAGGGGTTCATGGTGTTTCACAGGTAGTCATTTGACTTTTTGCCGTCAAGATGAAACGATCGCATCATTTCGAAAAGAAAGAAGAAGAAAGTAAGAGGCAGAAACGTGATTTATCGCCTCGCACAGTAGCTGAAGTCTTGGCACAGATTCATGCCAGCGATTTTGAAGATGAGATGAGTGAGCCAGAATCGAAGCCTAAAGAGTCTACACCAAATCAAAGTCCATTACCACCCATAAACCCTGAAAAGTACTACCATATTCGGGAGACGGACAAACGCTCTTCCAGAAAATTTAGAACCACGGCCTACACGTACGCAGTGAAATTTAAAGATTTCAAGTCTGACGTACCCTTGGAAAAAGCAGAAGGGTTCATCACCGATGTGTGGGATTCTTTGTTAACCACACTAAAACGGCAATGTCGAGCCAAAGAAGACGATCGCTTGAGACTTTCTATTCATCACGACAATTTGAAGTCTCCCGTTTGGATCGAGTTTAGCAGTCCAACAGAATTGACACCTTCCAAAATCATGGACAAGATTCAACACGTACAACAATCCAACGACAAATTTCACATCACGGACGGAAAAGCGACACTGTACATGACCCACGTGTCTCTTCCCCAAGGGACAGGTAAAAAAAAGTTGATGTTGGTAGACAACTTGCGTAACCTCAAGCGTAGTCTCGTCCAAATTAACAATCCAAAAGACAAGATGTGTTTAGCCCGTGCCATCGTGGTGGGACAAACGTATGCCGACAAGAACGATACGGTAGAATGGAAAAGAGCCTGGAAAACTATTCAACAATCGGACCGAGCCAAACAACGAAAAGAAGCAGAACTCCTGTTACAGCAAGCGGGGTTAGCTAAAGACACACCCTGTGGCATTCCTGAAATGCAAAAGTTGCAAGACGTCTTGGCTCCACGTTACACCTTGAAAGTTCACCCTCAAGAAGTGCGCGGGCCTCTGTTGTTTCGAGGTCAAGATTTTAAAGACGGAAAATACATTCACGTCTATCATCACGATGAACATTTTGATGCCATTACCAGTATCACTGCATTCCTGTCATACACTTATTACTGTGAGAAATGTGACTATGGCTATAACAATCGAGAGCAACACAAGCATTGTGGATCGAAATGCTCAGGATGTTTAGCTTCTACACCCTGTCTGGACGAAGGACAAGAACGAGTGCATTGCTCTGTTTGTCAGCGCACGTTTGTCAGTCCTGCCTGTTACCAACAACACCTAAAGACGCAAGGTTCACAGCAGAAATGTGCTTGTCAGCTCTTGAGATTGTGCCCTACTTGTGGACAAGGCATACGTACCAACAATGCCAAGGCGCACGTCTGTTCAGGAAAGCAGCGATGTCACATTTGTCGCCAAACCGTGGACTTGGAACACCAATGCTACATTCAAAAATACCATTCCAAACATGAAGAAGAAGAAGAGAATGACCAGAAGAAGAAAGGGAATTTCATCTTTTTCGATTTCGAATGCATGCAAGAGACTGGCATTCACATTCCTAATTTCTGCGTGGCTCACCGAGCGTGCGAGAAGTGCATCCAAGAGCCTATCTTGACTCATTGCCCTTACTGCAGTAAGATTCCTGGAGGACGTGAAAAAATCTTTCGGGGATCGAACACACTGGCCGATTCTGCCCAATGGATCTTAAACCCTATCGACGAGACGTGGAGCCAAGAAGATATCGAACGTTACGGAGATTGTCATCGCCATGCCACGGTGATGGCTCACAATTTTTCGGGATACGATGGACAATTTCTGTTGAGATACTATACGGAACAAAGTACCGAACGTCCGAAAGTAACTTTGAACGGAGCCAAAATCATTTCCATGCAAGTGGGACAAGTACAGTTTAAAGATTCAATGAGTTACTTGGCTATGCCTTTGAGCCGTATGCCTAAAACGTTTGGCATGACAGAAATGACCAAAGGCTATTTTCCACACTTTTTCAATAC
>JAECUM010037515.1:0-19776 GCA_016617855.1 Megalonaias nervosa
ACTCTAAGGTGTTAAAATATGACTCCTCTATTTCGCAGGTACCTGAGTATTTAAGGCGAACTAAAACGTCATTTTATGTACACGCACGAAGAACACATGGCGATTTCGAAATCTCGCCATTGCAGTAAAGAATGTCAACAAGTATTATTAGAAATGACCGTGGTCACAACCAATCATTTACATAGCTTTTGCCGACTGTTTACTTGAATCGACAAACTGACATGCAAAAACCCTGCTCGCGCGAGTCACATTTACGTTCTAAATAAACACGATGTTTCTGTCAAAATGTCAGACCCTGCGAACATAATCATCATCACAATACAAATTATAATAATGAAATAAAATGAAATAGAAAGAATTCAAATCTCAATACACATGTAATTAAACTACATGGTCGTAACACTTTCCCCCATAAAGAAAAAAGAAAGATTTATGTAATAAAGCTTTCTTTTTACCAGATGTAAATTATACATGAGGTTAAAAAAAATTACATAAGAATAACTCTTATGAATTATACAAAGGTGTATATGAAAATGATATTTCTATACACGGGAAAGTGCATCTGCAATTAAATTGTCTTTTCCTTTGATGTGTCTGATGTTGAGATTATACTCTTGCAAAAACAAACTCCACCTTAATAATCTTTGATTTTTCTTTTTCATCTTGTCGATGAAAGTAAGGGGGTTGTGATCACTATGCACAATAACCGGAGAAGGAGCCGAGCTAATGTAAACTTCAAAATGTTGTAATGCCAAATTAAAGCTAAACATTCCTTCTCGATTGTTGAGTAGTTTCTTTGGTGTTTATTTAATTTCTTAGAGAAATAACACACTGTGTGTTCTACACCATTTTTGTCATCATGAATCAAAACTGCTCCAACCCCAACATCACTTGCATCCACAGAGAGTTTGAATGGTTGACTGAAATCTGGAGCTGTTAAAACTGGTGCACTTTTAAGTATGGCCTTCAACCTATCAAAAGCCTCTTGACATTTTCCAGTCCAAAGAAACTTGATTTTCTTTCTCAACAAGTTTGCCAGAGGTTCAACAATATCAGACAAATTAGAACAAAATTTGCGATAGTACTCAGCCATACCCAAAAATCGCATCAGATGTTTTTTTACTGACAGGCACAGGAAATTCAGAAATAGCCTTGACCTTAGCATCTATAGGTTTAACTTGATCATGTCCCACAAGATGTCCTAGAAACGTAACACAAGCACGGCAGAACTCACTTTTAGATAAATTAATAGTCACATTTGCTTCAGTGAGTCTGTCGAAGATGTTCTTTCCAGGTGTTGTTGTAGATGATGACATCATCAATATAGGCATCACAATTGTCTAGACCAGAAGTAATCATATTTATAAGGCGTTGAAAAGTACTTGGAGAACCCTTCACCCCAAATGGCATTACTTTATACTGGTAGAGTCCATCTGGAGTCACAAATGCCGAAATTTCTTTTGCTCTATCCGATAGTGGAATTTGCCAAAATTCTTTCAGAAGGTCGAATTTAGTGACGTATTTGGCATTTCCAATTTTGTAGATACAGTCATCGATTCTTGGCAATGGAAATGAGTCGGTTTTTGTCACACTGTTCACCTTCCTATAATTCGTACACATTCGGAAAGTTTTATCCAGTTTCGGAACAAGTATGTACGGTGAACTCCAATCACTCTTACTGGGCTCTATAAAATCATTTTCTAGTAAATACTGAATCTCTTTTTTCAAGTATTCTTGTTTGAAAGGGTTCATCCTGTATGGGTGTTGTTTCATGGGTTTTGAATCTACTATTTCAATGTCGTGAAAACTTTTGTTTGTCCTTGTAGGTACATCTGGAAAGAAGTGCTCATATTCAGACAATAATTGTTTAAGTTCATTTTTTTCTTGTTTTTCTAAATGAGAAAGTTTCTGGTCTAGATTTTCCATAACTTCCGAATTCCGAAGATTTGTTGTTTCAACATCAGTAGAATCCGACTGAATTCCTTCATTCAACTCCTCAGTTGGTGGGACAGGTACAACTAAATTAATTGCATGATTTACCTGGCTATCTCTTTCGACATACTCCTTTAACATATTGATGTGGCAACAGTTGATTTTGTTTTCGCCTATCAGGAGTATTTATAATGTAATTTAAATCACTTATTTTCTTTTCAACCGTGTATGGACCATAATATTTTGCCTGAAGAGTATTTTGTGGAATGGGCAAGAGAACTAGAACTCTATCACCAGATTGAAAACTCCTATCCCTTGAGTTTTTATCATATCTTAATTTCATCTTTGATGGAGTAGAGTGCAAATTTGCTCTTGCGACCTCACAAGCTTTTACTGTGGTTTTGGTTTTAATATTCCTCAAAGGAATTGCCTCTGGGAATCTTGTTGACGCACACATTATGGTCAACAAATATTGGTTGCCTGACTTGGTCTTTGGTAAGGGACCAACACAATCTACCATAATTCTACTGAATGGTTCTTCAAATGCAGGAATTGGTTGCAGATGAGCTTTAGGTATCTTTTGATTTGGTTTTCCTACCATTTGACAAGTATGACAAGATCTACAAAACTTGCACGCATCACTTTTGATTTTTGGCCAATAAAAGCGAGTCAAGATCTTGTGATAGGTTTTATTTATCCCTAAATGACCATCCAGAGGAGTTTCATGGGCCAAACTAAGTATTTCCTGTCTGTAAGGTTTCGGAACCACAATCTGATATTTTACTGACCACTCGTCACTAGCGGGTACATCGGGAGGTCTCCATTTTCTCATAAGAACTCCATTTTTAATGAAGTAACAGACAGGAACTTCAGTAGCTTCAGCTTTGCTAATGGACCTCTGAAACAAACAGGAGATCTCAGGATCTTTCTCCTGTTCAACAACAAGTGATTGTCGTTTGTCAACCTGATCAGAAAAAAGAGAATGAGTATTCAAAAGAGGATCACTATGATCAATACCTTTTGACTGATCCAAATTAGAAGTGAAAGTGACCTCATCAAAAACCTGACCAATACATGTGTCAGCTAAAGGAATATATTCCTTATCAAAATCATTCTCAAGAGCTTTCTTTGCCATAGCTCTGTTAACTGCACAAGCTGGATATAAATCAGGGATTTCTTTTTTCAATAGGATCAACTTTCTGATCCAAAGAAGACTTGTCAGTTACAAGTGGATTAACCACAACCTTTTCACCAGTTAAGTCATTGCCTAGCAACAAATGAATGCCCTCAACGGGTAAAGTAGACACTACACCGACTGTCACAGGCCCTGAAACTAAGTCTGATGACAAATTTACAAAATGGAGAGGAACATTAACAAAGCCGCACTCTACTCCCTGAATGAGAACACTCTCATTAGAACAGGGCTTCTCAGAAGAAGGAAAAATACCTTAAATTAAAAGACTCTGAGAAGCTCCTGTATTCCTCAAAATTTTAATAGGGATAGGATTGGCCAAATCACCCATGAGTGATATAGAACCTTTCGACACGAATGGTTCAAAATTCTCCACAATAAAATCAGACTGGGGTTTTTCAAACCCATCAAATGTATTTTTTTCAATACATGACCGTGACCTTGACCTCTTAGAAATAAGAGCATTTGGGATAGGTCTATCTTGATTCTGATGCCTATATTTCAATTTGAAGCAATCAGAAATGACATGTCCTTTTTCCTTGCAATAGGTACACGTAGGAGTAGACAAGGATTTTGAATCAAGTCTGTCAGAGGCTTGATTTTTAGAATTTGTGCCAGATTGAGTTTTAATGAGAGTCGTATTTGATTGAAACACCTTTCTATCAGTAGACTGCTGAGTGAAAAATTTGCTTACCGCAGGAACTTTATGAGCTAAGGAATCCTTATCAGCAGCAAGAGCAGTATTTTCCTAGGTTTTGACCTCATGATCTTCAAGGTGATTTTTGACATCACTAGGAATACAGTTTTTGAACTCTTCAAGTAATACCAGTTGTTCGAGCCTTTCATAATCATGTTCAATTTTCTCAGACAAGCACCATCTCTTGAACAACTTTTCTTTTCCTCTAGCAAATTCAACATAAGTATGTCTAGTTTCTTTTTGGTAGTTTCTGAACTTTTGCCGATATGCCTCAGGGATTAACTCGTAACTCTTCAAAATGCATTCCTTAACCAAATCATAGTCAGAACTTTGTCGTACTGCCAGAGATATATAGATATCTCTGGCCTTGCCATAAAGTACAGTCTGCAATAATTGAGTCCAATACTCTCTTGGCCATTTCGAATTCTCAGCAACTTTTTCAGAAAGGATAAAATATTTGTCTACTTCCTTTTCACTGAAAGCGGGAACTAACTTGATATTTCCTAAAATGTTAAAATTTGAATTTGCACGAGAAGTGGAATCGTGCCTGTCACTTGCCAGATCCAATTCTTTTATTTTAATTTTTAATTCTTTTTCATCCTTCTCTTGTTTCATCTGTACGTGTAGTTGTTCTTTTTGTAATTGTATTTGCCTTTCTTTTTCCTTTTCTTCAAATTGCATTTTCATTTGTTCTTTTTGTAATTCTTTTTGTTTATGTTCTTTTTCTTTATCTTTCTGATTCTGAAGCTCGACCTTCCTTAACTCTGTTTCCATCTTGCATTTCATTTTTAGTTCCATTATCTTAATGTCAGAGTCTGTCATAGACTTACTGACAGATGCCAAAACACTTTTGTCAAAAATATTCTTCCCTACCAAATGTTGAATTAAAATATTTTTAATTTCTTGTTTTGTCAAGGAAGCTTTTGCTTCAGAAAGATCGTACTTTCTGGCAAGTTCAAGCAACTCATCCTTTTTCAGACTATCCAACTGCTCCAGAGTTGGATTAGAAAGAAAAAACTCTCCACTTTTGATAATGACATTGTGAAAGAAAGCCTGTTGTTTTCACTAAGATTTCAAGTAAAATGTGAAATAGAACTTGGGATTTGAAACTAGGGGAATTTAAATTTCAGTTTTTTAGCCAAATTCAGAAATCAGCCAAATTCATATATCAGCCAATTTCATATATCCCGGACGAGCCCCCAATTATCTTTATGTTACGTATCAGCTCGTTTAAAGTAACATAAAGAAAAGAGCGAAGACAACAAGCTTTGTAAGTTTAAAAAAAATAATTTATTTCCCTAGAAAACACGGTGAAAAGGTGAAAATATGAAATAGAGCTTACGATTTGCGAAGAAAATCCAAAAATTTGTCCTTGAATTGTGAAAAACACATAAGTCCTGTAAATAAACAGTTCTAATTGAAGTAGTCTGAATCTCAATTCCGTTCCTTGATGGCGGATGATGACATCAGACGAAGGTTTTACACAAGTGTCCAGAATTTTCACTGTGAATCACAATTTGTACTGTTCTGTTCCAATTTAGAATTAATTTCACTAAATGTCTTTGTCCAAAGCCGGTTGTATAGTTCTCCAGGGAAAATAATTATTATTTGAAAGGTAGACGAAGTGCAGCTATCATCAATAACAAAACACATGTCGTTCTACGGTCGTTCTACAGACGTACGAACGAACAATTCTTTCCAGCACAAAAGAATACCTTCTTCTCAAGGTATTAGAAACTCTATAAGATGTTAAAATGTGACTCACTCTAAGGTGTTAAAATATGACTCCTCTATTTCGCAGGTACCTGAGTATTTAAGGCGAACTAAAACGTCATTTCATGTACACGCACGAAGAACACATGGCGATTTCGAAATCTCGCCATTGCAGTAAAGAATGTCAACAAGTATTATTAGAAATGACCGTGGTCACAACCAATCATTTACATAGCTTTTGCCGACTGTTTACTTGAATCGACAAACTGACATGCAAAAACCGTGCTCACGCGAGTCACATTTACGTTCCAAATAAACACGATGTTTCTGTCAAAATGTCAGACCCTGCGAACATAATCATCATCACAATACAAATTATAATAATGAAATAAAATGAAATAGAAAGAATTCAAATCTCAACACACATGTAATTAAACTACATGGTCGTAACACTAAGATAAACCAAAGCGTCAGAAGTAATGTAGCCTGCAGTTTAGGTATACAAGTTCAAAAGTGAGGATTTATTGTATAGTCTGTCTCTAGACCTCAGCCATTGTTAACAAGGTTTTTAGATATTATCACCAACTGAACGCAATTATAACTCAGATAAAATCATTGTGACAAGACTTAAATGTACACGTCAGATTCAAAAGTGAAATTGGGCCATACTCTTGGATGTTACATTATCTTTTTATTATCGTACGACTTGGTCATGAAAATGTGTGGTACGGTTGGATAAAAATGAATTTAATGAAATCCAAAACCTCGTTAAAGGTCTGATTAAACAGTACAAACAATACCGTAGTAGGACATTATTACGAAACCTTATATACAGTCTCTGGCAGAACGGCACAAAATTGTAGAGGGCATTGAAAAGAAAAGTGAGTAAAAATATGTAGGAAGAAAGGATTGTGATGATGACAATCCTACTATGTGATCTGCTAATGCGATCTTACACTCCTGCGCAATGGATGATAATTGACAATTTCAAAACATTGAAAATCAAATTTATCATGAAATGAACACACAATTATCGATAATTGATACTAATGTTTGAGGGATAATAGTTTCGTCGAACAATGTATATGGATTGAAATGATGCATGTTTGAATCTTCATCCCTAACACATTCAGGCGTAACGGTTGTAGAATTTAACCATCTCTGTTAAAAATGAATATATGCAACATCAAATCGAATATGTTTAACGTTGCATCTGAGTTAAAGTTGTCCCTCATTATAAATAAAAAATTGTATTCATTGCCATTTGTGAAATCTTTTTGTTCTTATCGCCCTTATCGGCGTGTTTGTAGTAATTTATGTAATCCCTGTTTGTTCTATCCATTTCTGAAAATATCGTTTATTGTTTATTGCATCTCTTCCATTTTCCTCATGGGAGTCTTATAAAAGGTTTTACAATAACCATATTGTTTTATTTTGCATCCGGGATATCATTGTTTTTATTGTCCGATTTAAGTTTCAGTTTAGTTTGAACTACTCAAAGTAAACTTGCAAGTTAGCTTACATGTGATCTTAGTTCCGACTCAAATTTATATTGATTTAACTTCAAATTTGAAAAAAAATATAAAAAATGCCGAGGAAGAGAGAAAACAAGTTTAATCTATGGTTAGCAAAAATGAATGAAAATGATACTTCACAAAAGCCAAAAGATACATATATAGTTGAACAATTTAGAAAACTTGGCAGACCATTTAGAAAACTTGGCAGACAATTTAGAAAGGTTTTCAGAAATTAAAAAAGCCTACAGTTTGGACGTTCAGAAAAGATCAGTAAGGGTTTTACATAGCACAATATACTGCAAGTGTGATTTCGGCACGATGCAAAAAGCGATACAGTTTGAACCAGTTCAAACAACAAGATCTATTAATCAATAGGTGATAATCTTGCTGTTTCAGCATTTTGTTCGTTGTCTCAAACGCAAAACTGATATTGCGTCATAAATTCTTAAACATCGCTTGGCGCAGAGTGTCTTTGTGCCAAATCCACACTGACACAAGCGCTGAGCACAATCAAAATTTATAAGTTAATGGAATTCATAATATAGAATCAATCTCTCCTGCATGAAATCACTCTGAAAAATGAACCTAATAAGTGCTTTTGATAGTTTTATTAATAAACAGCGTGTGAAATATATAGTTATTAATGCTAGATAAATAACATAGGTTTAACTGCAGACAAGTGCCGAATGAAACAAGACATCCTATTTACTCGGTCTACCATGCAACAATTGAATTTACTGCCAGGATTGTCTAAATCAATCTTTAAAAGAACCTGTATAAATATAAATATATAGTCCACCATCAAACATTCATTCGGGAGAAATTGCAATTGATTTCTCCATTTTCACTAACTACACATTGGAATACTTATTTTGTTCTGTCTTATACAATGTTTTGTTTTAATATTTTATTTTGTTATGTTATCTGGTGTCCAGAGTATGCAATCTGGTTTTAAGAGTTAAAGTCACGTGATCGCTTGTGGCATGCACGAGATTCATTCCGACATTATTTCTAAAGGAGGGAGCTCTTTGTCGAGTTCCAGAGTTTTCTTGTTCAATCCGCTCTCATTGCAGCCTTGGAAAACTATATCTGTGAGTAGTTATTATGTGGTTACACTAGACTCTTTAGATATAATTACTAACATAGTAAGTTTTGTATAATGCAGTTTTAATACCAAATTTCTCAGGTTCTTTTAGGAATGTTGCAAAATCTATAATCTCGATGGAGTCAAACATATCAGCGACTAGTGTTCTTGCTACCAAGACGCGTGCTGAAGAAGAAAGTACACGCATGTGCGCCACATACAATGAAAAGGAAGCAAGCATTAAGCTGGAAAGAACCCGTATCGAGGAAGCAGAACAAGTGGCAGCCGCTATTGCTACATGTAGGAAGTTAGAACTGGAAATCAATTTAAATGCAGTATATCAGGAGAAGGAAGCAGCTGAGGCTGATACCCAGGCATAGGTCTTTGAAGCAGCTGTAGAGCAAGTCGCCAGGGAGAACCAGAATAGGATTGTCAGTCAAGTACTTTCAGATGATCCAGACCAGCGTACCAGGGGCTATGTGCTAAACCAATACGCCATGCACACCAGCTTATTCTCTTCTCCTAATTACACGGAAAAACACAGATGCCGAAACATCGCCGCTCTCATATGAAGAAAATATACGTCCCCATGATTGCCCACACTTTACCATGCATGCCAGTCGCCACTACACTGACCAACACGTTTACAAGCCCATAGATGCACTAGACCAGGCTTACAATCCATACAGGCATATACAGAGAGACACACTACTGCAGAATCACATGCAAATACCTTACATCAGTCAGATTCAGGGCTTACCCATGTGGTCGCCGTCAGCAAGGTTTGTTAAGCACAACACTCACACCTTTCACTGACCAGAAGCAACCGACCAACCACTCAATAAACCAATCATTCAATGTTGCTTAGGCCATCGATGGCACTCCGCATGTGTCTCACGTTTCGCATGTCGAAGTACCAGGTATGAAGGATTTGGCGAAATATTTGGTTCGTCGTGAACACGTAAACACGGTGCTCTTCAAATTCGACGACCGTCCAGAGAACTAGAGAGCATGGAAGTCCATATTCACAAACGCCATCAGAGACTTGGATATCTCTGCAAGTGATAAACTTGATTTATTGTCAAAACGGATGGGAAATGAGTCCTTAGAGCACGTGAAGAGGGTCAGGTCAGTAAATATCAATAACTCTGCAATAGGACTGATGACAGTATGGGACAGACTGGATAACTGTTATGGCCGCCCGAAGGTCATCAAGAACTCACTATTCAAAGCAATAGAGAAATTTCCAAAGATTTCTAACAAAGACAATCAAAAGCTACGAGAGCTTAGAGATCTGTTAATTGAAACTGAATTGGCCGCTCTCAATACAACCTTGGAAAACTATATCTGTGAGTACTTATTTATGTGGATGCACTAGATTCTCTAGAATTACTAATGTAGTAAGTTTTGTATAATGCAGTTTTATTAGCGAATTTCTTATGGCATACATAAAGACACATTCTGGAGAAAACCATTCAAATATGAAGTTTCCCATTCAAATGTGAAATATGCCATTCAAATGTGTAGCTTTCCATTCAAATGTGAGGTTGCTTATTTCAGATAGCAATAACATAAGACCATCTTGCATTTGTTTTTAATATTTGTAGTTTCATTTGATGACTAATTGTAGCTTGTATGAAGACATGCAATGATGATGCAAGACCTTAGTAAATCAGTATAAATGAATCATTGTTAATATAAAGAATTGAACACAGATTTGTATATTTTATGGTCAAGTTTAAAGGTATACATACAATATATCATCGCTTGTATGTGTAAATATGGATGTCCTTAGTATTACACCACTCCCGACCACACAAGTGTGTTCATTTAATATGGAGAATTTGAATAAATTCTACTAGATTCATTCTTGTCTTTGTATGTTTTCGTTGGAACTGTTTTAAGCTATCTGTTTAGTCATGCATCGTTACATGCGACGAGAACAGAGTATATTTGCACTTTGATTTTGTACAGGAGAAAAATTATTTACACTCTAACTACGAAAGTATAATCATAATTGTATTGCTAAATTATTTCAACTTCGAGTTAATAAACAACCTAATTTTACTTATATACAAATCTCCAGTGAAGCAAATGAAATTCAAAACAATTTACAACGCAACATCAAACTATGCTGTAATTATCGCTTTCATAATGGTTTTGAGAAACTAATAAAGCTTACCATTTGCCAATGGGCAAACATTTATTTTAGCAAAGAATATACTAGTACAGGTTTACTTACAATTTGTGTGTATAATTTTTTACATTTGACCTTTATAATAAATTTGCGCAAAAAGCCATTTGTTTTATCTAGTCTATGAGTCCCTTGGGACATCCTTGGAGCGTTGGGAGTACCTGACCGCTCCAGGGATATGGTGTGTCTCATTGTCTTACAATAAATTGAAAGGTTTTTGCCGCTAGTGTCTTGCCTTAAAGATGTCTATATATCGCTGAATCACTTCTGTTATAATGATGAGTATAACTCCAAATGGAGTCACTAAGTTGAAACAAAGAACTAGAGTAATTCAACTTGTAGCCGCAGTAAAGATATCCCCAGAGATTTATGTTTCAGTAGTTGCACATGCCCTGTAATCTGAAGAAATATGTTCTTAAGTCTCTTGGCATTGATATGATGCCATACTAAATCTACCTCAAAGTTAATCATCCCATTTACACCAATTTACTTTAATGACAAATCGATACATATAAATATCATCTCCGAGGAGAACCTTAGGGCAGATCCATTGATGTCTAATCCCGTCTTATACGCCATGGTCGCTCATTTCCTAACTCACTGTAAAATAAATTATATATGATTCGTATGCATATAGGGATTTGGTCGCTCTTGCCCGATCTAAAGGAAATCTCACTTTTTAATTTAAAGGGTCGATCCTCTCAGTATATCAACTACTAAAATCTGAGAAATTTATTACTTCGTATGAAATTAGTGGTTAGCGGTCCATATACTACACCTTCGTTATAGACCTTGGGAAAGTTGAAGAAAATACTTTAAACTCGACCGTAACATAGTGGACATCATTACGCGTAATAAAAAGGTAAGGTCTGCACCCTATGCATTGATATCAGGTAGTATCTACGCGTATGCATAAGGCATACCAGCCACTGCCAATATTTGCATTTGCGAGGAACATCAAACCTCGATCTTCTTGGCTAGGCGTGCCTTTGTTTTTAGATAAATAGATATTTCTCTAAGTCAGTGCTCACAATGTAGTACAGTTGAAGATCTACGAATCAGAAATGAACGTGCCTTCTTAAAACGACTTTATGTACTACAGCGGAAACTGAATAAACGGAAATTAGGCATCATAAAAATCGTAATTGTTGCTACTTATTCTTATGTACAGATAAAGATATTTAGTTGTTCTAAAACCACAAGAACAAGGGTATTCATATTTTAGTGCTTATATGACGGGCCTGCTAGCATTCTAAATTTGGGATGAAATCTTTTCACTACCGTTGCTACGTTAAAAGCCAACGATAAAGAAATTCTGAGTCAAAGCTATTTCGAAGTCAAATTGGTTCGGAGTTATGACGTTTTTGTGAGTCATTTTTATTTATATCTTTTAAGCCTGGTGGCTTGCAATTAAAGGCGATAATCAAGAAACCAAGACAAAGAGGAATGACATACAATTTGTAGCACAGAAGTTGAAAACCCCATAATAATTGTTACTACATTTATCTTCATAATTAAATGGCAATGTTAAGATGTCCTATCTTCGTTTCCCATATCAATTTTGCTTCAAGCGCACCATTGGCTTAGGTTATAACACGTTTGCCAAAATTCCGGAAGCGAATATTGAAATTAATTGGCCATTTAATAAGTCGCAGGTTTAATTCTTTTCTTTAAAAAATCGTACATTTGTGGAACGGTAACGTAACTGTTCTCATATATTTGACAGAAACCAGAGCGAATGATAGAAAGGGGGAAAAGCAGATACAAGAATGTAAAGTGTTTTCTACAAAATGCAGTGTTTGACATTTATACTGCTTGAATTACTAGCTTATCATTATGTTTATTTTATTGCTATCTTATCATTTTTGATGGTTTTATGTCCTCACGCTCCAGACACTACCGCTGTTTCTTGTTTTGAGTGAAATGTGCAGGTGTCACTTGCAGGTTCTGCACATTTTCTCTGACAGTGAGTAAAATTAGTAATATGATGCTTGCAAAGATATGCACTTGAGAATTTGTCTCTCGTTAATTACCTGCGTTACTTTTTACAAGGAAATATTTTTGTGCTTTGTGTAAGGTTCTGAAATTTTGGCAAGTAGCCCCTCAGATGAACAACATTATATAGTTACCATGTAGTATGTTTGATTCAAATATGCTTTTTATTTTACTTTGTTTTCATTTCCTATCGAGGAATAAGATATACTCAAGGAAATTGCTGCTTTGGAAAATTCTGAAATACTTGACGGGAAAAGAAAGAAGTTGGAGAATAATGGTAAATAAAAATTAAAAGAAAGCTCTAAAAGGAACATTGGGTTGAAGGAGAGAAACCAACAAGGTACTTCTTTTTGTGGTTTCCCAGAATAGCGATATTATGCAAACAAAACTGTAAGACATTAATAAAACGAAAGGATACCACTATAGCAGATCAGTAGGAGATATTGCAAGAAGATAAGGATTAATTACAATGAAAATTTGAACTCTTTAAGGGACTTAACTATCTCTGGGTACATTTAGAACTTTCCCTTCAGAAAGTCTCTATGTTGGGAAAAATGAGGCAAAAGAACTAAACTGGTTCTTTTCTATACTAACAAACTATCTTCTAATTCAGCTAACCCGTCATATGATTTAGTGTCTAGGCCGCAATACTAAACTTTGCACGTTCAGAAATCAAACTTCATTCCACTGATTGTGATACGATATCGTCCTCACTTAGAAACAGCAAAATCAACGCTGGAAATATGGTAAATTTCTGTACTCTCAGCCACCACTGTGGTTACAAAAACCTCCCAAAATAACATTTGACCTTTGCAAATTAAAAATGTCGCCCACAAATCCTATCTATTTGGGAGCAAATTCAATTAAATCAGTGCCTCCTATATGAGCCATACCGTTATACAGACAGTTCAAAAGATAGAGACAAAGGTTGAACTGCAATCGTAACACCACATGGCACCATTTGGAAACGGTTACCGGACAAAACCTCAGTTTATGCTGCAGACATTACCGTCATATTCAAAGCTGTGAACTACCTTGAAACCTCTCAAAACATGTTCCATTATCTCTTTGGCTTCCATTCCCACATTGAAAGCCTTGCTGAATCTCAAATTTGACAACCCGTTAATATCCCACGTATTACAGAAACATGTTATGCTCGTACAGGCTGGGAAACGTATTCTATTCTTTTGGCTACCTAGTCATATTTTATTATTTGTAATAAAAGGGCAAATAAGGCAGCCAAAGCTGCCTTATAATAAACCGTTTCCGAATAGAAGATTTCATATACTGACTTCAATTAAAGTACAAATCAACGTGTTCGCCATATTTGACAAGATGTATGGAATTAAAACTTCACAAACAAATTTAAGAACATCAAATATATTATAGGAGAGTGGCATACTTGGCGTTGAACGAATCAAAGAGATGAGGTGGTACTGTGCCGATCGCCTATCAAACACACCTGCCTGATTCAAGCACACTTCATGACGGGTGAATCTCATCCGGAATGCATACCATGTCAGAGTGCACTAAAGTGGAGCACGTTCTTGTCGAGTGTGTTATTGCCACCGCGTTAGATATAAATATTCTGACGTGAGTTGCTTGAAAAAACTGTATGAGGATGTACCATTCGAGAAAACTATGGTCGTTTGAAGGAATGCGGTTTATACAACGAACTTATATCATTGTTTAAGGACTTCTATCTATTATTGTTTGTATACTTTACAGATTGTTAAAAATATCTTTGCTTTTATTTTTTTCGTAGAACATAATGCGTACATTTATTTTGAATGATTTAACTTCCTACATTTTGTGCAATTCACTTTAAGATTTTTAAAAAAATATTTATCTTCAATTTGAACTACAAAACCATTTACGTGCTGATGTGCTGTAAACAAATACTACATATATGACAATAAGTATTCAGGTTCGAAGAGAATAATTATTATTCCAACCTAAATGAAGTTCTAAAAAGATATTCATGAACCAAATGAGGTATTCTTCGATCAATTAGTAAACAAAATTTATTTGTAAGGATTGACTGTTTATTTTATTTAAATTCAACAAGGCGTGACACAAAAAACGGTGTGGAAACTGTATGACCCGCGAAGCGGATCCCAAAAGTTTGAAGAGCCTTTTCTAGGTTTTCCTTTTAATTAAATTCAACAGCATAAATAGTTAAATAAACTCTAACTTTGATAACATTCTTATATTTTAACCATATTTTGAATTTCATTCAATTAAGGCGTAATAATACAGAACAGTGAATCCCACTGATATTATTACAGCTATCAGAGAAAAGCTCGCCAGCTGACATCAACAACTCTGATCAGATGCTAACGTGTTTTTATATGTCTAATTTATTCCATAATAAACAACAACCCTTAAATAAAAGTGTATAAACAAACTCTATAAACAGCCTATAACGGATTTCATATATTATCTAATACTACATCTGTCAAGCCATCGCAAAGAGCGTCTTGCATTAATGCGAAGGTCAGGGGACCACATTATTTTGTTTTTTCTTTACTTCTTTTAATTTATTCTCCAGAACCAATTTCACGTTTCTATATTAGAACGGTATACAGATTTCATATCATACGTTAATACATTAATACATACACTGATGAATTTCGCACGGTACCGTCATGTCTTCACTTAAAGATATGTGAGCAGACGATGTTTAATTATTCACTTAAAGCGTATATCACTTGTAACATTTGCAAAGATATCTCATTTATTTTAAAAAAGGTCCAGTATTTGGTTCATAAGTAAGATCTTATGTAAGAAGTCCGAGTTTAAGTGATCCGATATTCTACATACTAGTTTTCATTCACTGAGTATATGTACAGAAAAGTAGCGCAGGTGAGCGTGGTTTAAAAAAATGAGTTCATATAGGTATGAACCAAACAATTCAAAAGGGCCTGGCCAATCAAGATTGATGTAAATCGTTATATACAAGACTAAGAATATTCCACTAAGATAGG
Organism: Megalonaias nervosa; assembly: GCA_016617855.1. Taxonomy (NCBI): domain Eukaryota; kingdom Metazoa; phylum Mollusca; class Bivalvia; order Unionida; family Unionidae; genus Megalonaias; species Megalonaias nervosa. Next base: position 15,312 of record JAECUM010037515.1, read on the forward strand.
TTGGTCATACGAAAAGAATCAAATCTAGAAATTTAGGCATAAGGGGATTTTTTAACTTTATTAGATTTTATTTTAATATTGAACAATAACAATATGTCAGTTGTAGGTGGCATAAGAAAGTTGAGATTTGGAGCTTCATTGAACAGGATAGAAACATTAACAGTCGACGAATACATGCTACTGATTAATAGAGGTATTAATACAAACATTTTCCATATTATGTGCTAAATAGTATGGTTGTTTATTAACATCTTTCGACTCTCCCTCCCCCTCTCTCTCTTCATATATATATATATATATATATATATGTATATGGGTAAGTATATATATATAGTAGTAGTATAGCAAGGGCGCGCGGCGGGAGGCGTATATATGCGCATATAGCATAAGTAAGGGCGGCATATAGTTAACGTGTGTGTGTGTGTGTTGTTATTGTTTTGTAATATGTTAAAATAGTGGGGAGTCCTATCATTCAAACCTCACAAAACGTCACATCAATATCTGGTTGGGGTAATAACTTTTGTTTATTTTTAAATCGAGAAATAACGTAACTTGCTTCGAGGGATTCTACTCGTACGATAAAGTTTGCTGCACGTAATTAAATTTAACCAACAAGAAAGACTGGCCTTTGAAAATAAGTTTCTTAACGCAGGTTTTGATAATAACACTTGTATCATGTTTTAAATGCCACTTTCTCATTTTTGTCCTCAACATGTGGAACCTTATGGGGTTGGCTCAATGTGTAATAAGCAAATTAGAAACAGTTCATTTGGATTAAAATAATCTCTCATATATATATATATATATATATATATCAGATTGACTTCCTTCCGCCCAAATTCCAAAATCTTTCAGTTCTTAGATATCTACCATAGTTCAAACATTGCTTTATACAACCGCGAGGATGTGTGTACATTATTTTGTGATGTTTCCAAAGCTTTTAATCGTGTCAGGCATAAAGGTTTGCTCTTTAAATTGAAAACATACGGAATAGATTATATATTGATTATCATTTAATCAACTGACTAATCAAGTATCTTATCTTTCTGGTCTAATTCAAAAATTATTTGTTAATACCTCTGAATCAACGAATGTGGTTGCTGGAATGACATGTCCAATGTAATGGTTGCTCTAGTTACTTTTAAGCAAATCTAATGAGACATGCAGTAGTTGTAGCTGTTTTGGGTTTAACGCCATTTCTCAGAGCATAATAGGCTTTACATTGCGGTTAGTATAACTGGTGGAGGAACAACCCGGGAATGACTGACACGCATGAAGCTTCTAGAAAGCTTTATCACATACTTATATTGCCAGAGCCCGAGACTCTAACCAAGGAGGACAGAGGGCAAGATGGCAGTGTTCGGTAACGGCTAGAGCTTAGACCACTCGGCCACCTGGGGTCCAAATATGCAGTTAGATGTCAAAAATAATTTTAGGTCCTGACCTTTGAAAGCAATTGAACTTTACGTTGTCTCATTGTGAAAGTTAGTTTCCTCCAAGAAAGACCAACAAGTGATTTTAGTATTTCTAGCAGACGGACAATTTGATTTGCTAACAAGATTTGGTGCTGAATCTGCATGTTGGAAATACCAAAAGTTCAGACTGGTTTTGGTGTTATTGTTTTGGGCTTAACGTCATTTTTCAGCACTTCAGAGGCTATAAATGTGGTCAGTATAGCTGGTGGAATAAGAACACGGGAAAACGCCGGTAAGAGCAACCGACTTTCTCACATAACAGTATTGAACGAGCCTGAGACTCTAACCCACCCAGAGAGACTTGAGATGGCTCTGATCGGTAAAGGCAAGTGCTTTAGACTACTAGCAGACCCAGGGTACAAAGACTGATTATGAAATGACACTTATCATTTTTCTTGCAAAAAACAGTAAACTAGTTTATTTTACAGTCATTGTAATGACTATTCGGCACGTTTGTTTATGATTAAAAGCTTCTCTGAAAAGGGATTTTGAAACACTTTATGAAATACTCAGCCGTTATGAAAGCCTACCATAGACCTTACACTCTTGTCAAATATAGTCCATATCATTTACTAAAACCTTAAAACAAGCTGCACGATAACACCTATGCAAACTTTAATGCTGCAAAAAAGGCCACACAAGATACACATAAACTCGTGTCCTGAATATTTTTCACTTATACGAACTAATACCAGTGATATTTGTCCTTGTTATAATTAACTTTGCTGTCTGTACACGGATGCGCTGCGTTGTAACCTTAATATCGTTTTAACAGACGTAAGCTTATCGTGTGATTGAGAGCTGCTCATCATGTGACTATCAGAAGAATATGAATACTCGATTTTATTTTCTATTTTACTTCCTACAATTTGGTCTTCACATACATGTGTCGATAAATGAAAGTACTAGCTATTTAGACACAAAAACAACCTAAAGAAAAATTATTCGAAGAAGTAAATTTACATACTTAAACTGCCATTATGGATTTCATGATCTAAGATAGTTAGCGAAGATATTTAGATGGAAAAGCTCTCTAGAACCTTCACCTCGGAAACGGAAACAGAAAACTGAGCACCGAGACAAAGCTGCATTTTTCAGCAGTGTGCGTTATTGCGTAACGCATTGTTACCTGGCAAAACGTCCAGCCATCCACATCCTTGATCCTAACGGGTGTTAGGCTGGGAATGTCTGATGCTAAGCATATTTCATTTGCATTTTTGTTAGGTTTTGTAATTCATTATATGCTACTGATAATGTAATATTGTATGTTGGACTTGACCTCGTCCAAAATCAAGTTTATTTTCTACATGACCTTAATCATTGATTTTGGTTTTGTAAACAACATGTTTATCTCAATCTGAGTATAGAACTTTAGAAATTCCCCATTAATTGCCAGGTCTACATTTAGTTTACTACATCTTATATCATAATTATAGTAATAGACTTCTATTTATAGCCAAGATTTTATTTTGTAAAGATGTAGAACCTTTCATCATCACATTTTTCATTAGGTAATAGTTTTTTGTTTAGAAAATGGGAATTGTGACTTGAGGTGAGGTAGACGACTGTATAGTCTTGGTACTGGAAAAAATTATTTACGTGTGCTTTAAGATCTTTTAAAAATCAGTTGTATTGTTGTGTCCAGTATTTCATTTGAACTGGAATTTATTGATTCAGATTATTTAATTCAACTGTTTCTTCTCAGAAATAAGAAGTGCTTTTCAGAAGTAACATTCTTGGAAATAGATACTTGAATTTATACTGAAATTTCAAGTAAGGAGTATATATCAATTACAGATACGGCTTGAGTAAATAGTGCACATAAATTTAGACACGTGGCTTCAACAAAGAAGATAGCAATACATTGAGGATATCTACGTTTTCTGAGTAGGAAATATTTCACGAATGAAGCGGAAACATTGTATTTTCACAAGTGCTTTTTCCATTCTATGTCAATGATACTAGGGGCTTCACTACTACATCGAGAAAATAAAGTTCCGAAATTTTACAATAATTTTACGATAGCGAGCTTTAACTGATTTTGATATAATGCTTAAAATTACGTTGTTGGACAACTTCATAATGTTTCTTATTCGAAAATGAAGAGAGTTTTTTTTATCGTTAACAGTTCTTTGGCGTGGATTAATGGGGTGAACATTGCTGGGTAATGTTGAAACATGGCTACGGTAGTATGTAACATCAATAAGGAACATATCTCAAATATTGTGAGTTTACTTGTAAGGAATATGGTTTCTATTTGCTTATTTCTGAATTCAGATGTGAATTCTTTTGTGTTGGCAAGCTTCCAGTCTATTTAGATTACAGACTCTGCACCTTAAGTTCGATTGTCACCTAATTTCGGTTTGCAACCGACACTAATCAATTTCTCTGTCGTGTTCAGACATGATTGTAATAACAATTAAACTGGCTTCTAAAACAGTTTGATTACAGTATGTAAGCAAGATTGTTTGTTATAAACGTGGACTGTTTGTCGTTGAGTGTAACAGATATGGGTGACAAACTATCGAACAACAACAGGTCGTGCAAGTTCAGTCACAGACAATTAGTATGATTCAAATGGATAACTAATTCAACAAAACGTTTATACTTGAAACATGCCTTTTGCTGTTTGTGTTTCCTTTCTAGGCGTTCTTGATGGCATCGTTTCATTGATGGCGTACAAAGAAATGTCGGGTTATTACAAAATACACTGCATTGTCCCATCTGCCGTTATTTTTCTTCGGTTATCACAAAATTCGGATGTAACAATATTCTCAGGGTTCTTCGGGCTTCGTTATATTTGAATAATGTCAAAGACAAAATACATTATGGAATAACTTACACAAGACAATATGGGATAATTACACAGGAGAAAGAAGACTAATACACACAATAACGTACAAAAGGTTCTGCACGATGTTTGGTTGTGGATTGCAACTAGAATACAAGAAAAACAATGCCTGAAAGGAACACGGTAGTACATCGCTTTT